>JAJPUD010015687.1:0-20599 GCA_023553655.1 Myrmecobius fasciatus | reverse complement strand
AGGTGTGAGGTCTGTTTAGGGCAAAGGTGGGACAGCTGCTTTAATTTTCCCTGGGGCAGTTCTGCTGATTGAGTTATTTCAGGAACTGGGCAGTTCTGCTGATTGAATTATGTCAGGGGCTGGGCAGCTCCGCTGATTGAATTATTTCTGGTGCTTATCAGACCTGTTGTTTGATTGATTGCTTTAAGGTGCTGTGTAATGGCAGCTAGTTACGATGCTCATCAGGGGTTCAGTGGTTCACAATCTATCCCCCTCAAAAGGCAGACCTTCCAAACCACCTGCCCACAATCAGGACAGATTGTTCCAAGAGGCTCGCAGAAGACTCCCAGGTGTGTGAAAAGCACAACGCTCCCACTCTTGTTCTGTCTCCTGTTCCAGCTCCCTGCTCCAGCTCCCTGCGCCCGTCTCCCTGTGCTGCAGTCTGGGTTCAGTAGGCCACCCCCTGCCCCATTAAAACAGACCTGTTTTGAGGTTCTTCCAGAGTATCTTCTTCTAGAATCGTGTTGTTCTCCGGATATTGTGGATTTTTTTGCTTCAGAATCAGTCTAGAGGCTTCATATTTTGTTGGTTTGAGGGGAGGTTAGAGGAGGTTACAGAGAATCCTGTCTGATCTCCGCCACCAAGGCTCCACCCCCGGAAGGAAGTCCTACTATTACACTTTGAAATAATGAAAAGAAGCTATGCCATAGTGACCTTTCTGAACCACTGTGGGAAATGGAGATCCTCTGAGCTGAAAACAAAAAACAAAAAACAAAACTTAATTTTGATATTTAAATTGTATAGAATTGTTATAACATGATGCATTTGCTTTTGGTTTGTCATTGATTTCATTGATTTAGGAAACTCTTGGTAGAGAAAACTCCCCATCCCCCAATTTTTGTAACTCAATAACCACTGTGCTCTTCATAGTCTTAGAAAGCTGGAAAAGGAATTAGAGGTCAGACAGTCAGTGTATGAAGGGTAGGGCTAGAGCATCCCTATTATTACAGATGAAGAAACTAAGGTATCAAAGAATTAATTAACAACAAGGTATAATTTAGCATTTTTTATATCTTGTCCCTTAGCTACATTAGGGGAAATTTGCTTTAAACTGATTCATGTTTGAAAGAATTTGATTATGAATAGGCAATCAGAGATAGCCCTAAACTCTTGGTATAGAATTCTCATTTTATCATCTTGTTCATACTGACAACCTTATGTCCAGTTTACTATAATCATAAGGAATACTCAAAATTACATACCGTCCTGGAAAATGTTTCTTCCTTTTTTCTGTGATTTTATCATTCAAAAGTGTAAAGATTGAATAATCTCTATTTGTAAGACCCTGGATATGAATAAATAGAATTTTGATATTTAAAAAGAATAAATAGACTATCTGAAGGGGCTTTTGTTCTTGTTTACAAAGACAGGTTCTATTTTGATAGATTTGGAAAATTAGTCATTAAAGAAATATTTTATTGTCATATGCCCAATAGGGTGCTTATATTTAGGGTAACAACGTTTAATCTTTCTCTTTGATTATTTATCAAAAACTCTTGTTAAAATGGAATACTAAGTTTATCCTTGTACAATATCCCTTACCATATCTTTTAAACTTGGATTTTGAACATTATCAAAATCAGCTGGTATCAGTTTCCATGAACACCTTCTATAGCTTTTGATATATTAGAATTATTAGCATTAAGGCCTGAAGGAGTTAAGTGACCCATAAATCCTTATATATTCCCAAACTGAGAAGATACAAGTAAACACACAGATGCTTTAGCATTAGAATTTGTGTAGGGAAAATCTCCAAGTGTTGATTGTCTTAAACTGTTAAGAGCTGAGCCAATGTTGAGAAAGCTGCTAGACTGAGTCAATAAAGAAAAATGAAATAAGAATTCTAATTTTTTTAGGCTTCAAGGATAGGTCTGTATCTTGTTATTATACTGGTCTTCATTTGGAACTGTTTTAACATCTGTCTCTATAATATTGCAGAATTATTCTGTGGGAGCAAGTGGGGTACAGGGGAAAGAGGCCATTAATGTGATTCTTCTTTCTGTCACTTGACCTTGGGCAAGCCATGTAACTCTCTTCAGGTCTCAAGTTTCCTCAGCTCTTAAATAAGGAGATCAAAGCTGACCTTCAAAGTACTTTCCAACTCCAAATTTATTATACTATGCAGAAAGAAGGATTAAGATTGATCTTCTCTCTGTCCCTTATAAGAAATAGAAACTCATGCAAAAGTTTCATTTTATGCTCAGATTAAAATGCGGAATATTTTTTAAAGGAAGGACCAAGATATGTAATTTTTGCAAATGAAAAGGGTCATTTTTACAAAGTCAGATGCTCCCTTTTTTTCTTTAGATGGTAGCTAAGTGGCCCATTGAATAGAGCACTGCACATAGAGTCAGGAAGGTCTGAAGATCCAAACATGAATCTTCCTAGCTATGTGACCTCAGTTTCCTCATCTGTAAAATGGGCTGGAAAAGGAAATGCCACCTCCTTAAAAAAAAAACAAAACAAAACAAAAAAAAAAAACAAATAGAATCGTGACCAGTCCTACACAATTGAAATGATTGAATAATGCTCTATGGTAGTAAATAAGAAATAAATGTGTTAGCCATGAAAAGAGCAGTGCATTTGCACACACCTTCATAAACACACATACAGATGAAGAGTTCCTACACATTGAAGAACAGGGGATCACTAATGCTTATAATACTGCCTGAAGAAATCTTTGAATGTTATTTTGAATTGATTGATGGAAAAATCTTTCTAGAGGATATTTAGGGTAACAAGATTCAAAGGGCCATTGAAAATTCATTTGTTAATAAAAATATCTTGATATTTGCTTTTCTTTACTTTTATCTTATGTGTTATAGACAATATTATATTAGGCTAAGAACAGTGTTGGAATTTTCCATTCCCTGTTTCCCTCAAATGGAAACAAGACATATTCTTAAAATATAATAAAATAGTTCTGAATCAGCCATATGATATACCATAGGATTTAATCAGATGCTGTAGATACTCTGTTAAGTACTAGAAATAAAATGAAAAATAAAAACCAAGACAAAATCATGATCCTAGCTCTTAGGAAACTCTTCTTCTAATTGGGAAGAGAACATGTAAATACCTCTGCATGCTATGTGCAGTGGGGATGGAAGGTAAACTCACAGGGAAATTATAAACTGAGTGAAGGATGAAGGTAGGTCTTCTGCAAAGGTGTGATCTAAAGAGGAATCCTGAAGGAAGCAATGGAAACTGAGAAACAATTGAAGGGACAGAGTATTCTCAGCATGGTTCAAGAGGAATCAGTGGGGGAAGCAGCTGGTGCAAAGGCAAACACTCAGGATATCTAATGACTTTTGGATCAATCTTGGACAGAATGAATTTGCTGGACACTTTAAGAAAATTTTCTGGAATAATAACTCAAGTTTGTTGAACCTGAAGGTTTATAAAGTATATTTCTCTATAACAACTCTAAGATTCAGGCTGCTGGAAGGTTGCTAACCTTATTTTAAAATACAAGAGGTCAGACTTTGGGTTGGTGACTTGCTACCAGCTAGTAAGTAGAAGAGATTGGGGTCTCCAATGTTCTGATCTAATATTCCAGATTTTTTAGCCAAGTGTGGCTGCACAAGTGCCAGAATCAAAATTTTACACCTCTTAGTTGAATTTTCCATTTATTGTATCCCATAATACATTATCTGTGAAGGTCAATGTGACACATTTTAAGAGCAGAATTGTAAAAAAGCAAACAAATAGCATATTTGTTTATATAATCTTATGTATCCTCTAAAGCTTATGATTTTGAGAAAAAAATAGTTTTCTTCTGCAAAAGTATATATGAAACTTTTATCTGGAGTTGGTACAGCAGAAGTAGGAAACTATACAAGGAGGCAACTAGGTTTTATGGGTATCAGAGGCTATAGTGCTAGATCTCGAGTCAAGAAGACCTGAGTTTAAATACAATTGAAAACTTATTAGCTAGGTGGCCCTGGTCCAGTCACTTAATTTCTCTCAGCCTGTTTTCTTATCTGTAAAGTGTGAGTAATAATATAGTACCAACTTCCCAGAGTTATTGTGAACATAAAATGGGAAGATATTTGTTTAGGTTTTATATATATATATGTGTGTGTGTGTGTGTGTGTGTGTGTGTGTGTGTTTGTGTATTCATTCATTCATTTTGTGAAGGCATTGGTATTAAATGAGTTGCCCAAAGTCACACAGCTAGTAAGTTATTAAGTGTCTGAGGCTGTATTTGGCCTCAGGTCTTTCTGACTCCAAAACCAGTGCTCTATTCACTGGGCCATTTAGCTGCCCTTTGAGAAAATATTTGTAAAGCATTTTGCAGATCTTATAATATAATGGCTAGATATCCTCATTATTATATACTTTATTTTAATTATATACTTTATTTTGATGTAGTTTATTATATATCATATTATTATACTAACATACTTTTTGTAACAATAACAACAATAATAACAATATCATTATTATTCTTATAATATATTCTTGATCCTGTTCCTGGACTGTATTCTTAGGGGAAAAGAGACGTTTTGGGAAGGGAAGATTGAGGTGTGAAACAATTGAATTTTTTTCCCAGGGAGCTTCCATAAAAAGGGAAGCAATCACAGGTTCGCTCATTTCCTTCTCTTTTATTTCTCACATATCACTCAGACCCCATTAAAGTAAAATGACAATGTTATTATAGTTTGGTTCTTGAGGTCTATGATTCCATAGTTGAGAGCAGTTAGGTGGATATGATTCAGAAGAAGGATGTTATTTGAGCTTAGACTGAATATATTCCTTCCTTTTTGAATTGGGTGGATGATTTATTTGGACCAGACCTGTGATATCACTCATATAGACCTCACAGTAAAAAAAAAAATTATCTTTGCCAACACAGAATGACACTTTCTATGTAATTTAGAGTCTTGTACAGTTGTTTCAGGGCACTGAGAGTAATTTGCCTAGGGTCACATAGCCAGGATAGACAAGAATTTCTGAATTGAGATTCCCTTCTTATCCACTACATCAAGTCATTTGTGTATTTTGTTGTATTACATAGAATAGATAGACAGATAGATACAGAATATACAGATAAAATACATATATACATGTAAATGATATATTTGTATACATATATTGCATTTCATAGGATATCATATACATAAAGGTACATATTAAACATACATGTATTTATGTGTATGTGCATATTTTATATGGTTATATATGCATGTATATATGTTTATGTACATTGACTATATATAATAATATGTTTCATATCTCTCTGCCCATCTAGCTATCTATTTGTCTATCTATCTATTTATCATTCATGGCATCTATGAAACCCCAGGAGCAAAGTTTTCTGGATGACCTCAGATCATAAGTCACTGAATTTTAGAGCATAATCTTGGAAGACACCTCAACAGTCCTTCTGCTTAAACCCTACTATTTTATAGAAGGGGAAACTGTTGTCCTTATATGAAGAAATGAATGTGGATTCATTTTTCAAAGGGAAATTCTTTTTCAGAATCATGATATTGGTGATTATTCAATGTCTAATCCTGCATGATTATTCACTGTGTAGATCTATATTCTGAGCATTCTCCTTCCTTTGATTTCTTTACTCCCAATTTTGGCTAACTCCAGCTGTCTACCTCCTTTTTTCCTTTCAAATGAGATAAGATCTGTATAGCACTTAGCACAGTGTCTAGCTCATAGTAGGCACATAAGAAAAGCCTCTTTCCTTCTCCCTTACCCCATTTTTGGTTTCAAGTTTCTAAATGCTAATGGAGGAATCATGAAATTCTGCTGACTGGATCCATTACATATTCATCCTTTCTAACTTCCATAAGACTACACATGGAAACCTTTTTACTCATCACCATTTGACAGAATTCCCTATTTTCCAAGGCAACTGTTATAGCTCTTTTCTTGTTTAATAAGCTCCTTACCCTCATCTGTCATTTTAAGCAGGGCGTCTCTCACTCCTTACTTTACTAAGAAGATTCAGATTTTCTGAGTTGAACTTCCTTAGCTCTCATCATTCATGCTTTTCATGCCTCTCTCCTCCATTTTCAGAGGAGGAAATACCTTCCATGCTGAAGATAACCTAAGCTTGGTTTAATGGTTTATGTCTGTAATCTTTGTCCTTGTTTTAAAAGACATGTATAAAAGATGGATGGTGGAGAATTATGAAGGATGAAAAAGTCAGTGTGGAATAGTTCTGTACAAACAGTGTAAAGATCCCTAATCACAGAATGAGCAGAGGCTGCTGAGAATAGCTAAGGTTGAAAAGAAAATATTTTTGGGAGGTCTGCTTAGCTTTTAGCTATATTTTTGAGAAGCAATATAACACAGGAGAGGAGTGCTGCTCAGGATGGACTAGGAATAAAAAGAGAGATATGAGCTTTTCTAAACTTTTATTTTATTACTTTTTTCTCAACCAATGAATGAGCATTGATGAAGCACCTACTATGTGCTAAGAATTGTAATAAATGTTGGGGACACAAAGTGAAATAGTCTCTGCTCTCAAAGAGCTTTCATTATAATGGATATATTGATTATAAAATAGATAGATATTTACAAATCAAATATAAAATATTGGATTGGAAAGCACTAGCCCTGAGGAACTTAGGAAAGTATGGTAGGCAGTGTGTGAGCTGAGTCTTCAGAGAAACCTGAGATTCCAGGAACTGGATATCTAGCCAATGAGCAGGAAAGGCATGGGCCCAGTCAGTACAATGGACTCAGAAGTGGGAGAAGGAACATTGCTTGTGAAGAAAAAGTAAGACACTATGACTGAAATGTTGAGAGATGGAAGAGGAATGATGGGTAGAAAAACTGGAAAAGGATTAAGAACTGTGTTGCCAAGAGTAATCTACCATTTAAAAAATGGTAATGGTAAAAAATGGTAAAAAAAAAAAAAGAGTATATTGATTCTTGGGGAATTAGGGGGTCAAAGGTAACTGTAGAATAAATGTGATATGATCAGACCAAAGGAAATCTCTTTGGCAGCTAAATAGAGGAAGGCTTGGAATGGGGAGAGACCTTTGGTAGGGAGACTTGTTAGAAAGTTTTTGTAGGTATTCAAGCCTGAAATAAACTTCTAACTGTAAACAGTGAGAATATCAGATGTGAAAAAGGCAGGTATGTATTACAGTAGATAGAGTGTTGGATCTAAAGTCAGGAAGACCAGAGTTCAAATCTGGTCTCAAATATTTACTAGATGTATGACTTTGGTAAGTCACTTAATTGCTTTTTGCATTAGTTTCCTCATTTGTAAAATGGAGAACGTAACATCATTAATCTCTCAGTATTGTTGCAAAGATCAAATAAGAAAATAATTGAAAAGCACCTAACACACAGTTACTACTATATAAATGTTAGCTATTACTTATTAATTTACTACTATTCCTACTTCTACTACTATTATACTACTATTACTACCTTCCACTACTATTACTACTTACTATTATTCCTGTTCCTGCTGCTGCTTCTATTGCTACTATATTACTATCTTACTACATACTACTGCTGGTGCTGGTGGTGGTGCTACTGCTGCTACTACTACTACTTACTACTACTTACTACTTCTATTATTATGACCTGGTATTACAACTATCAGTACTTACTAAAAAAAATGTCAACTTATTAGATATGTTCAATTAGGGAGAAAGAGTAATTGCAGATAACACTGAAGTTTTAAGAACCAAATGATAGGAAGGATAGTAGTGGTCTAAACAGTAATACAGAAATTTGGAATACTGCTGGGCTTTGGCGGGGGAAAGGCAATGGGTTTGGTTTATATTTGATTTGAGATGCCTGTGTTTCACTGAGTATGTTTGATAAGCAATTTATAATACAGAACTGGAGCTCTGGAGAGAGAGTTTGACATAGAGAAAGATTGGGGGATCATATGAATAGAGATGATCATTGAGGCAAAATGGGCATTAACATATCTATAATAAGTTGAAGTAATAAGACTTAAGTTAAAGTCACAATTTTTAATGAATTACATTAGCAGGTACTAAAAACACTGGAATTGTTGATATATCACAAATTATCTTTAATGACTATGGAAACTAGGAGAGGTAAATTTGGAGAAGAGTTAACTTCATGATTTTCAGAGGTAAAAGAAAAGAGAGAAGGGGGTAAATAAACTCTGTAGAGCATGAATATGTCTGTGATTCCTGGTAAAATCTTGACCAAACTAATAAAGAGGGAGTCTAGGTGGTGGAGTGAATGGAGCACCAGTCCTGAAATCATGAAGACTCATATTCCTGAGTTCAAATCTAGCTTCAGACACATACTATATGTACTACCACTTAATCCTATTTGCCTCAGTTTCCTCATTTGCAAAGTGAGCTGAAGAAGTAAATGGCAAACCACTCCAATACCTTTGCCAAGAAATCCCCAAATGGGATCACAAAGAATTGGACATGACTAAAATGACTGAACAACAAAGACTAGTAGCTGTCAAGTAAAAGCAATGATACTTCATTAGGAACAATTCAAAATATAATATTTTTATTTGTTTATTTTTACAGTGTTACTAGACTAGTAGAGAAGCAATATGGTATAGTAATTACAGTACTGCATTTGGAATGCATGACTATGGTTAAGTAATTTTAATTTTTTTGGATGACAATTGTAAAATTTCTTAACCTTAACTATTAAAGAATTTATGATCTCCTTTAGTGAAAAATTTCACTAGTCTCCTAAATAAATAAATAAATAACCATATAAACAAACAAACAAATGAATGAATGAATGAATACAAAAGTGAATGAATGAATTCCATGACCACCTAAAGTACTATCTATGTAAGGGAACTGTATGTATTGTTTACGTAGATTTTCATCAACTATTTAAACAATCTCTCATGCTGCTTTTCTAGAAAAGAGGGAGAAACATTGATTAGATCATAGTATTCAGAGGAATTCATAAATTATTGAATGGCCAGACCCCAGAAGTTCTTATTAACAGCTCCCTGTTATTTTCCTATCAATCCAAAAAACATTAAAAAGTACTTGCTAAGTGTGGGACTACAGTTAATGCAAAGAAAAATAGTCTTTGCCATAAGGAATTTACAATTTAATGGAAGGAGACTATGCATAAAAGGAGGTTAGAAGCCTCCAGAGACAAAGAATACTCAACAGGTTCATGTTGTTCTTGGAATTGAAAGGTAGCAGATGTGGAAGGAGCTGAAGAAAAGTTTAGTTTCTGCCCAGTATAAAGGAAGGAATTTGGTATTCCATCCTCCATCTCTTCAGTCCAACAGGAGAGGAGGCTGAGTGAAATGAGTTTGCAACCTGGCCATGAGCTTAAGTTAGGAAGGACATCTTGATTCTTGGAAGTGAAACCAGGCAAAGCAACAGATATGGAATGAGGGTTACATTGGAGGCCCTCAGGAATCTGAATTTGGTTCTGTCTTATTTAATTCTCCTTTTGTTAATTTAGATAAAGGCAAATAAAGTTATGCTTTTAGATTGGGAAGGTAAGACAAAACTTGGATGTACTGCTAGCAAAATAAATTACAAAGTTAGTATTCAAAAAGATTTTTATGTGCTGCTGTGTTGGGCTGAAACTAATTAGATAATATTTATGTGTGTATGTATTGTGTATATACATATATATGCATACACATATTCATATGGACATATGAATACATGTAGAGACATATATACATATGTGTTGTTGTTCAGTCATTTTTCACTATTGTCTGATTCTTTGTGATCCCTTTTGGAGGTTTTCTTTACAAAGATATTGAAATGGTTTGACATTTCCTTTTCTAACTCATTTTACAGATAAAGGAACTGTGGCAAACAGGATTAAATGACTTGCCCAGAGTCATCCAACTAGTAAGCATCTGAGGTCAGATTTGAACTCACGAAGATGATGCATTCCGAATCTAGGCCTGGCATTCTATCCATTCGACCATCTAGATGTCCATATGCAGGTGCATACATGTATATATGCAGGCACAGATGTATATGTGCATGTATGTCTACACACATAGTATAAATAAATAGGCATGTATATATACATATATACATAGCCACATACATATATATATACACTCATAATATGCATGTATACATACATATATGTGATATAGAGAAAGAGAGAAAAAGACAAGCAGAAACAGAGACAGAAAGATAGAGACACACAGAATAGGGGAAGCTATGAATAAATGACAATTCATCTAAAAAAAATCTTATCTTAGTGGTCTACAAGCTCTACATGAGTCAGTAGTGTTATTTGAAAGTCAATGAGTCTGATGTGATTTTTTTCTTTTTTAAAACTTTTTCTTTTGAAAATATATGCATAGTTTTCAACATTCACTCTTGCAAAACTGTCTTCCAATTTTTTTACCCTCCCTTAGACAGCAAATAATCCAATATGTTAAGCATGTATAATTCTTCTGTACCTTTTAACACAATTATGCTGCACAAAGAAAAATCACATCAAAAAGAAAATAAAATGAGAAAGAAAACAAAAAGCAAATAAACAACAAAAATGGTGAAAATCCTATGTCAGTCCCCTCTGCCCTCTATCTGTCTGCAGATGGCTCTTTCCATCACTGGTCCTTTGGACTTGGCCTGAATCACCTAGCTGTTAAAAAGAGCCACATCTATCAGATATAATTTTGTTACCCCATATATAAAAGTCTTCATTGGCTCTCTGGTTCCTTCCAAGTGAGGTATGTGTTCAGCACTCTGTCAAATGCATATTAAGGGGGTAAAGGTCCAGAGAGTATCATTTTTCCTCATTGGGATCCTCAATTTAGCTTGGAAAGAAAGACATACTGGAAAGCAAATTCCAACATCTTTATTAATGATCTATGCTGGACTAAAATAGGGAGGGATCTCAAAGAGCAATTGAATTCACCTCTGTCTTTCTGTGTAGTGCCAAGTTGTCATTTGAGAAAGATGGCTATCTGGTCTATTCTTTTAGATCTCAAAGGAAGGAAATTCTACAAGCTTAACTGGCAGCCTATTGCAAGCCCTAACAACTCACAGTCAGAAAAAGCCTTCCTTTTATCTAGCCCAAATCTCCATTACTGCCATTTAAGCTCTTTTCCTCTTGCTTTCTCTTCCATGGAAATGAATATCAGGTCACATTTATGCTTATAATTCTGATATCTCCTCATACATAAATTAGAATTCAGTTATTCCTTACCTTTGGACCTTTCTTCACAATTCTACCATTTCTGCCCTTAAAAGCAGTTTAGGACATCAGAATGGAGCTATTTCTTTTAATTTATGCAATCATTTTCTTTCTACATTCTGCCCTGGGTGATTATCCTTGAAAAGCTCATTGTTTCAAAATCTGGGAACAGAAAGTGATAGGTAAACTCTGAATGTGGAAGAAGTGGAAGTCCTGGGGTAAAAGTCCCTAGTGGTATTTTGCATTTCAAAATGATCAACACCATTCAGTACATTTTCCTTCACTCCCACTTCTATTTATAAAAAGGACCTGTTTGGTAAATGCCCATTTAGTGTTAAACTCATTGAGTTTTGAATGGGTTCATTTGTGTTCAGGTATTTAAATATTGAGTCAATTTCTTTCTCTGTGTATGTGACTGAAGTTGGGCACTTTTAGAAATAACTAACTCTTACAACTATTTTTCTTTTTTCTTTTTTATTTGCATAACATGTATGGGCAGTTCCTCAGCATTGATCTTTACAAAGCTTTCCATTACAAATTTTACCCCCAGTCCCCTCCCCTCCCCTAGATGGCAGGATATCCACTACATGTTAATTATGTTAAAATACTTGACAAATCGAATATATCCATACATATTTCCATACTTATCATTGTTTTGCAAGAAAAACTGTATCTACAAGAAAGAAAAATCAGATAAAGGAAACACAATGCAAGCAAATATCAATCAAGAGCATGAAAATGTTATGTTGTGGTCCACATTTCACATCCCTCTCTCTGGGTGTACATGGCTTTCTTCAGTGAACAATTGGAAGTGGTTTCTTACAACTATTTTTCTTGTGTATTCAAAGTTAGCATTATTTGCACTCAGTAAGTCGTGTGTTAGCATTGCTGGGGAATCAATTGTGGCTTCATTCCAGTGCCATAGGTCCTTTTTAATGAATGATTAGTGGCGGTATCTCCTGTAGAAGAGAATTTTTCTGGGGCTGTTTGACACCTGTCATTGTGATTTTTTTGCTGTTGTGTATTTTTTCAGTCATATTGTTTGACTCTTTGTGACCTTTTTGGAATTTTCTTGGCAAAGATTCTGAAATGGTTTGACATTATCTTGTCTAGCTCATTTTATAGCTGTGTAAATTGAGGCAAACAGGGTTAAATAACTTGCTTAGAACCACATAACTAGTTAAGTTTCTGATGTTAGATTTGAACTCAGAAAAATGAATCTTTCTTGATTCCAAGCCCAGTGCTCTCTCTGCTGGGCCACCTAACTCCCCTAGCCTGTGATAACATAATCAATTGAATTAAAACTTTCATTTCCATAGGTTTTGATGTCTCTCTGTTGACAGTTTTCCCTGGTAAAGTTTAGATTATGATTTCTTTGTTTCTGAAGATGATTCCCACTTGACACCACAGTGCTGACTCTGCAAAACTGTTCATGATTTCTGGTATGTGTACGTGTGTTTAACTCCTGAGCACAGTAATTAGTATATAACAGTTTTAGAATGATTCTCAAGCAATTTGGATGACAGTATCTATTGAAATGAAAGCAATTTCTGAAGGGAGCAGAAGCTTTTTCTAAAATTTAAATCCCAGTTCCTTGCTGCATCCCTGAGCATATCTGATTAAAATTGTTAGGGGATCAAAGCTGAATATTCAACCTCATTCACTTATCTGGTGATGAGAAAAGGCTCTTATACCATCATCCACTGTACTCTAATTGGCCTTATCTAATTGGTGCCTAATGGTCTTGGAAAATTATGGAACTTCTCCAGACCACAAAAGATAACCAGGAGCAAGCAAGCAGGACAGAGTTAAAAGAATATCACTTTTAGAATTAGAATATTCATAGACTTAGAATACTGGACTCTTATTTTAGTGCTACTAATTACTATTTATGCATGTCTGATTCTATATAAATCAGTTCAATTCAGCAATTATTTGCTGAATTCTTTGTGTTGAAAAGGCAAAAAAGAAGCAGTTCCTGCCCTCAAGAATTTTACATTTCATTAGGGTAAAAGATCAGGTACCTAACAAAACTTATACAAAATATGCACTATATAGGCAACCAAGATGGGACTCCTGCAGGAGGTGATGTTGTTAGTTGTAGTTTTTATAAAGTTTAGGAATTTTGTGAGATGGAAATTAGGAGGAAGAACATTACAATCTGTATAGAGGCACAGGAAAGGAAAATGAATGGCAAATAGGAAAAGGATCAGTATAGCTGAGATTAGAGTAGATATTATAGGGAGTAATGTGAAGTCAAAAAGGAAAGGGAAGTTGGAATCAGATTGTGAGTAGATGTAAAGGAGAAACACATCAGTGTCTATTTTGTCCTAGAGGCAGTGGTGAGTTATGAAGTTCCCCTTGAACCTGGAGAATAATGTGATCAGAACTGAAATTTAGGAATCCTACATTTGCAGTAGTGTGGAGGATAGATTAGAAGGAAAGACAGTGAAGGCAGGGAGTCTAAATTCAGGAGTTCTCAACAACATACTTTTATTAATTAGGCATTTCAAGTATACATATTGCTTAATTTGCCTTCTGGGGTTTTTCGATTTTTGTTCTGCTGTTGACTGCCAGTCCAACCATAGCTAGCTCTTTTTTCTACAGCCAGAGGTCACAAATCTCAGAGCTGTCCCACAGTGTCTTTCTGTATCTTTCTAGCTCTGCTGTCTGTTGGCTGCATGGTGAATAGCTCCATTGCAAGATGCTATAGCTGATGGGAAAGGTGGAGAGAGCAATCTTCTACCCTCCTTGCTGCCATCTGTTGGAAATACAAGGGAAAAGCAAAAAGTAATAATCTCATCTCAAGAACTAGTTTCTTCCTTCATAGGTGGCTGTCTTTGATGCTAGGGAGAATGATTTATAGTTCATTTTTGAAGTCCTCATAGACATAATGTTTGTGTTTTACAAGCTATCAGGGTATAGTAAACCTTCATCTGATTTACTTCTAGAAGGGAGAATTTCAAACTTCAAAAAAGAAGTTATAGTATATGTATATATTTACACATAGACTATATAGATGCGTGTATGTATATATATATATATTTATGCGTATATATATATATATATATATATATATATACAGACAGACACTAATACTTTGTTGTCTTTTTTACCTGACTCTTCTTTGCCATGAGAAATTATAATTTCTTTTGCATTTAATAACTAATTATCATATTATGACTTAGGCTTTACTTCTTTTCTCCATCTTCACTCAGAAATCAATGATTGTAGGAAATAATAAGCAGAGATTTACCCAGGCCCAAATCTAACCAGATAGTAAAGAAATTCTAAGTTTGGCCATAATTGGTACATCTCTCCTCATTGTGTTTGCTCACAAAGGTCTGGCAAGTGTTGGTTCTTTGGTTCCCCAAATCTTGGTTCTCCATTTTGCCAGACAAGTGACATGAAAATTGATGTCTCTTTGATGAAGAATTGGATGACCCAAGTCATGTACTCCAAGACCCCCTTTGTAATATATCCCACTCTCTTGTTGTAATATTCATTTTCTCATTTTGTTAGCAAATCAGTTTTGATTGTCACTCTGAGGAATATCTACTCTTCCAAAGCCATATAAAATGTGAGTCCATTCGCAGGAAGGATTTTTGGTCTAAGAGAGATGGCAAATGATCATCCTTTTATTAATTAATTTTATGGTTTTATGAATAAAAAAATTGAATTACCCAGAAACTATGTCTCTCAGACATTTTAAATGTCACACTACAATAAGTTGGACTGTGGGAGGAATACAACTTGATCAGGTATCTTGATTATGTCTTCTTTCCCTGTTAAATTACAGTCTTAGTTGAAAAGTGGTAGGAGGAGAGATAAGTAAGTAAGGAAAACACTTTTATAAGTTGAATATTACATAGTGATTTTTCTAGTTTTTAATTAATATTATCCCTGGGAGGCCAGCTTTAAGTATGCTCTGTGGAAGATTATTAGGCATATTTTAGTTGGTCTCAAATAAGTATGTATGTTCATTTATACAAATCATGGGCAGCACTCATCCAGCACACCAGCTTGATACCTTTTTCTTTTTCCCTGAGACTGAGAAAAAAAATCTCAATAAATTGTGCAATACTGCAAATAATTTCAAGGATGCAAGCAAGATAGTTTTTTCTATGTGGAAGTAAGTGAATCAAATGAAAAAAAAAAGTAGTTTTGCCTTTGTTTATCTATTGTCAGTGGTAGCCCCTTAATCATAGATAATTACAAATCCAAAGTGTCATGGTCTTAAGTGATGCTAAAACATCAATCCTTTTGTGTCACGGTTCTAACAAAACTTATTTTTACAGAATATTGCTATTTTCTACACTCCTAATATATAAGAAATTAGGTAAAATAAACAATTTTATTATATTTCTTCTCAGTGCAGAACATTCAGTCTGATAGACTCAGTTCAAATTCAACTGATATAATAATTAACCATGGGACATTATCTTTGCTTGACATTTGGAAAAATAACTACATTCTTTTTATTTTCTTCTCTCACTTATTCTTATTTAAAGAATATGTGTGTGTTTGTATTTGTATATACCTGTAGTCTCTGCTTTAATTTTTCTCTATACAATGTTTTGAATAATTGTTGGTCTTTACTCAGTTTTTGTCTAAATAACATATTTTTGTTTTTCAGAATTGAAATGAATGCTTGTTTAGTTAATTCTCAGTCATATCTGACTCTGTGTGACTCCTTTTAGGGTTTTGTGGCAAAGGCACTGGAGTTGTTTGACATTTGTCTCAGTTATTTTTTATAGATGAGTACACTGAGGCAAACAGGGTAGATAATTAGTCCAGTGTCCCTAAGCTAGTAAGTGTCTGAAGCTGGATTTGAACTCAGGAATAAATGAATTCACTAAAATAAATCACACCTAGCTAAACACTGAACAAAGATGTCATGTCTATGTCACTATTGCCATTTAATGATATGGCACAGAAAACTGATATTGTTGTAAATTGACTATATGAAAGCATATCAAATCTACTCATTCTATTGTAATTTTTCCAATAGTCTTGAAAATCATTGGATTGTTGATTGAGAACTAGAACAGAACTCAGAGGCTACCTAGGCTAAGTCTTGTGTTTTATGGGAAACTGAGGCCAGATCAAGTGACTTTCTGAATGTGTCAAAGATAGCAAATGTCAGAAATGATTTAAATGCAGGTCTTCAGCTCATTTGGTGAGAGGAGCTGCCATTTTAGTCCAATTATATCTCTTGCTAGTATACTTTTTTTTTCTGTGAAGTATAGAGGTGGCCAAAAAGAACATTTCACTGGCTTCCACTGATCATTAAGACTCCCAGGAATATATCAGATGTTTAGAATTGGCAAGAAGGTAAATGAATAAATACTATAGAATCCAACCAATGTGTACTGGCTCATGTGTGCCAAAATTTTAAACTAAATGCAATCTGTGACTTAAAATAAGGCATCAAAAGGAAATACATTTATACAGGATAAGGTACTAAATCAACTAGCCCAAATTGTATGGGCTAATTATTTAGTTGACTAAATCATGCTTTCTTTCTGCATATGAGTAAAGAGAATGATCATTCTTTTTTGTGGTTATAACTAAAATTGTAATTCTCTGTTTTATATATAAGTATATATAAAATGTATATACACATATCCATATAACTAATATATGCATATATATACACATATGTGTATATGTGATTTATATCTATATGTAACATTGCTTATTTTTGTTTCATGGACATCATATATCTAACCTAATATCACTGTTACATTTTTAATAACTATGATATTTAAATTGTTCTTATTTTTTTTCTCAATAGGAAGAGGGACTGCATCTGTATCTTCAATGATATAAGGAACTTTCAATGTGGAAATTCCATCTACCAATGCAATATTTGAACCCAGGTCTTTCTAGATTAGAACTCAGCTCTATCTACCATGTCTTGCTATTTTTTTTAATATGTACCAGAAAGAAATTCCAACTCAATTTAAGCTTATTCTGTATGTCACAATACTATCTCATTTTCCCATCAAATTGTGAACTATGTGAGGAAGGCGACATGTCCTGGCCATTTTTTCACAGACTTAACAAGTGATGGGGCAGGTAGATAGTAGAATGAGTAGAGCACTGGGCATATAGACAGGAGTACTTGAAATCAAATCTGACCTCAGTCACTTAGGAGTTGTGTGATCCTTGGCAAGTCACATTGCTCTATTTGCCTCAGTTTCCTTATCTTTAAAATGAGCTGGAGAAGGAAATGGCAAATGTTTTAGTTACTTTGCCAAGAAAATCACAAATGGGGTCACAAAGAGTCAATTAAAATTGAAGAATGACTAAAAACACAACAATAAAATACATGAAATGGAATGAGGACATATTAAGTATTTCACTTATTTTAAAATTAACTACACTAAAATTTATGAAGGATGGTAGGGTGACACTTACTCACTGAATAAGAAAAAAGAAATTTAGAGGGTGCTGCTCCCCATACCCTGACTCCATATGGAAAGTCCAGTACACATTTTCCTCTTTACTCACAATCATATTAGTACAGATCACTCTTCTCTCTCATTTGAACTTTTATTAAAGGTCAGATCCTAATTAATCTCTGTGCTTTTAGTTTATGGATAAGAGATGTTGCCAGTCAGGATTAGATAATATTTAGCAACTGATTGGATATGTGGATGCAGAAGAGTGAGGAATCAAAAATGACGCTGAGATTGTGAACCTCATTACCCATTACATGTTCTCAGAAAGTAAAGATAAATGGGAACTAGGTCATCAAATATACTGAATTCAATTTTCACCCAGATTGGTAACATCTAAGCCACTCATAGCCATATGAGGTCAACAAGATCTAGATTTCTTGCCCACCTACCTTTCTGCTCCATAATATGACTATAGTCTTTTGGCTTCAAGGTAGTCCTCTGGAAAGGACAATGGATAGAGCACCTGGCAAGGATTCAGAAAGCCCTGAGTTCAAATCTAGCTTAAGATACTTACATACTGTACGAACTTGGGCAAGTAAGGTAACCTTGTTTGCCTTATTTTCTTGTAAAGTATGATGAACTAGAGAAGGAAATGGCAAGCCACACCAATGTCTTTGCCAAGGAAATTCCAAATGGGGTCATGAAGAATTGGGCATGACTAACCAACAATAACTAGGAAGGATCCTTCATCTTCTCGAATATTTGGACCTCTCCCAAACTCAATGCATTATCCAGACTATTCAATTTGCTTTTGTCTTTAAGCTTTCCTCAATGCCTAGAATTGTCTTCATCTTCACAAAAGTCCAGAAAAATTGTGTTTAATTCAAATTCTCTTCCAAGAATATTTTTGAAACTCCTATTCACCCCCATTCCTTAAACAAAGTGATTGCAATTTGTACTCATACAAGAGTTCTGTGTTATGCATGGTGATATGTAAGGTGATTCTATAAGGTGATATCATGAAACAACACTTTAAGATATACTCTATTTAGTAACTGATTTTTTTACCCATTTCTATAAACATTATTTCTATAGTGATATTTTAACTGAAATTTGATATTAAAACTATAAATAGCATCTTCCTGATTTTCACTAATCACTAAGACGTGGCAAAATGTCAGATGTTCAACATTGGTAAGAATTCAAATGAACACCAGATATAAAATCCAACAAATGTGTGCAGGCACATATATGCAAAAATTTAAATAAAGTATAATCTGTTACTTTAAAAAAGATATCAAGGGGAAATAAATTTACTCAAGATAGCATGGTAATTCAACTAGCAGGAAGGTAGATCTTAGCTCTTTGGAGACCTGGCTTTTGTTTGATTCCTTAAAACATACTACCTTCATTGTTAAAATACACAGAATAGATCATTCTTTTGTTTGTGGCTATAACTTTCCTGTGACCTTCTATATTACCTAATGAACTTCTTATATTTTCTCTTTTTTGGTGTTCTTTTTTAATAGCTTCATGAGATTTAATTTATCTTTCCTTTTCTCAATATCCCAAAGGAATCCCAACTAAAATTAATTTAATATGTCAAAATATCTATTTAGTTCATCATTGTTGTGATTTCCCTATATTGCTCACAGGACCAGCATCTGAGAAAATTAAAATTATGCTGTTTCATTTAAAAATTGACTCTATTTTGTAACTGATTCTACATCTGATTTTGCTAAATTCCATTTCCCAGTTAAGCTCAAGAATGTGGCCCATTCTAGTTAAGGTTGGTTTAAATGGATATATAGAAAGGAATATTTTTTATTATTAATACTTTTATTTGCAAAACATATGTATGGGTAATTCCTAAACATTAACCCTTACAAAACTTTCTGTTACAAATTTTTCCCCCCTACTCCCCACACCTCCCCTAGATGGCAGGATATCCACTACATGATAATTATGGTAGAACACTTAAATCGAATATATGTATAGTTATTGCCATGCATCATTTTTTTTTGTTCAGGAGAAATGGTATCTACAAGAAAGAATAATCTGAAAAAGGAAATACAATGCAGGCAAACCTCAATAGAGAACATGAAAATGTTATGTTGTGGTCCACATTTCACATCCCTCTCTCTGGGTGTATATGGCCTTCTTCACTGAACAATTGGAATTGGTTTGAAGCATTTCATTGTTGAAGAGAGTCATGTCCCTTAGAACTGATGCACATATAGTACTGTTGTTGCCGTGTACAACGATCTCCTGGTTCTGCTCATCTCACTCAGCATCAGTTCATGCAAGTCTCTCCAGGCCTCTCTGAAATCGTCCTGCTGGTTGTTTCTTACAGAGCAATAATATTCCATAACATTCATATACCATAATTTATTCAGCCACTCTGCAATTGATGGGAATCCACTCAGTTTCCAGGTTCTAGCCACCACAAAAAGAGCTGCCATAAACATTCTTGCACATGTGGGGCCCTTTCCTTCTTTTATGATTTCTTTGGGATATAATCCCAATAGAAACACTGCTGGGTCAAAGGGTATGCACAGTTTGACAACTTTTTGAGCATAGCTCCAAATCGCTCTCCAGAATGTTTGGATCCGTTCACAGCTCCACCAACAATGCATCAGTGTCCCAGGCTTCCCACACCCCCTCCAACATTCATCGTTATCTTTTCCTGTCATTTTAGCCAATCTGACAGGTGTGTAGTGGTACTCAGAGTTGCCTTAATTTGTATTTCTCTGAACAATAGTGATTTGGAGCACCTTTTCATATGATTTTAAATAGTTTTAATTTCCTCATCTGAAAATTGTCTGTTCATATCCTTTGACCATTTATCAATTGGAGAATGGCATGAATTCTTATAAATCTGAGACAATTTTCTATATATCTTAGAGATGAGACCTTTATCAGAACCCTTAAATGTAAAGATGATTTCCCAATTTAATGCTTCCCTCCTAATCTTGTCTGCATTAGTTTTGTTTGTACAGAAACTTTTTAACTTAATATAATCAAAA
>JAJPUD010015686.1:3573-36545 GCA_023553655.1 Myrmecobius fasciatus | reverse complement strand
CCCCCCACAGACATACTGTGTTAGCTCAGCCTTTGTTCATGGAAACTGGATGATGAGCTGTCCTATGGTTGAATCCACGTGGGCCATGAAGCCTAATCTATAAAGCAAAGAATAATCTCCAGTCTGAAAAGAACAAAAATGGAGAACAGAGACTAAAATCTTTAAAAAAAAAAAAAAAAAAAAAAAAAGGATAGGGAAAAAATATATTTAGTTTCGGTCAATGAGTTCAAGTCATCCAATCTGGATGAACTATTTATGAGATGCTAAAAGAACATATATATAGATGTGATTGATGAGCCTTGTCAATGATTTTTCAGATTTAGTGTAATTAGGAGAAATATAGCAGAATTGACCCAAACTTTGACACAAATTTCCAAAAGGAAATCAGACTGGATAGTTCAAACTATAGATCAATGACAACAAACTAGAATGGACTGCTGCAGATAACCATGGGTTTAAGAAGTCCCTTACCAAATCTTGGTTATGACAGCGCTGCTGAATAAGTAGATGGGAGAATGTTGTTGGCAGGATGTTTGGATTTCAGAAAGTCATTTGACAGTCACAATGTATTTGTGGACAAGATGGGGAGATGTTAACTATGTGATAGTATAGGAAGGTAGTCTGGAATAAATTAAACATACAGATTCAAAGACTTATGGATCAATGACAACTAGGAAGGACATCTCCAATAGGATTCTGTTCTTGACTCTGCTCAATTCGATTTCACTTTATCAGTGACTTGTTGAGCATGGGTGGCATAGCTTATTCAATTTAACATGAGATTTGGGGTATATAGCTGACATAATAAATGACAATATCAGAATCTAAAAGAATTTAATGGGTAGAAGAGTAGACTGAAGTCAGTGAGATAAAATGTAATGAAGGTGAGCTCAAAAATCCTACTATACAAGTTTAGGATCCTAATAGGTAAATGAAACATGCTAGAAAGTAATTTGTGTGTGAGCCAACACAATTCTGAAGGACTTATGAAAAATCTACCTCCAGAAAGAACTGATAAAGAGTCTAAATGTAAATCAAAAAATACTTTTAAACATTTTATTTCTCATAAGTCTTGTTTTGAGTTTTGGTCTGTTTTCTTTTACAACATGGAAATATGTTGTATGTAATATGGAAATATGTTTTGCATGACTGTGTATATACTAACCTATATCAAACTGTTTTCCTTCTCTGTGAGGAGAAATGGGAGGGAAAGAAACTTTTTTTTTTAAAGGATGTTAAAAATTATTTTTACAAGTAATTGGGAAAAAATAAATATTAAAAAATACAAAAAAAAAAGAGTAATTCACACGAAGAGCTAGTGGTTTTTAATAGACTTAAAACCTCATTATGGGCTAGTGACATGATATGGTTTCCAAAAAAAATTAATACATTAATAGAAGTATAACATACAGAATACGAGGTAATTTTCCTACCTCTGGTCTGATCAAACCACATTTGGAACATTATTTTAAGAGGTATTGACAATTTAAACTATATTCACAAAATAGTGATTACATATGAAGATGAGTATAAACTAAAACTTGAAGATATTTAAGCAAGAAAAATGAGAAAACTAAGGTGGAGTCTTCAAATATCTGAAGAGCTTTAAAAAAGAGATTAGCATAATGAAGTCAATTCTGTTTTTTCTTTGATTAGGGAAATATCAACAATTAATGTTGATCAAGTTCATGAAAACAAAATTTTTTTAAAATTTATTTTTATTTCATTCATTCATTCATTCACTAACTCATTCATTTATTTATTAGCAAATCTAGTCTGCTTTGTTCTGCTAGATCCCAGAGAGGACAAGAGGGCACATTTTAGTTCAAAAGTAATAAAAATTTTCTAACAATTAGTTGTTCCAAAATGGAATAGTCTGCCTCGGAGGTGGGGAATTCCTCATGATTGGAAGTCTTCTAAAAGGCATTAGATGATTATATGTTCAACATAGATGGAATTATTTAGAGGTTGGAGTAGATGAACTCTGAGGTCTTTTAACTCTACAATTCTATGATCTTGAAACCCTTCTGCTGTCATTATTACAGAGGAAAGGTGTCCCAAGGAGTCAGTTTCTACCAAGCTGCCCCCTATCATCCCAGTTGGAAATTACTGTGTGCACCAGAACAGCCATAAAAAGTACCACAGAGCCATCCGGAGGGTACAGTTAAAGACATGTGGGTCCTATTGATTGGGTACTCTAGTGGTGAATGATATGTGTAACTGAGAAGAAATCAAGGCAGAGAAAAGCAGTTTGGGGTCAGTGGGGATTTTTAAATAGGGGCCATAAATAAGGGGAGGGGAGAAAAATAATTTGTACAATTACAATTTTGTACAATTGTACAAATTACAAATTTGGTAATTTGTAGAAACTAGTGGGGTGATGAGGAATATTTATTTTAATCCTGCTTCACTTACCAACCATGTGACCCTGGGCAAGCCCCTTAATTTCTTTGCCTCAATTTCCTAATCTATTAAAAAGGAGGATAACAATAGCATCTATTTCAGGGTTCCTGTGAATTTCAAACTGTAAATGCACACATACACATATATGTACATACATATTTACACAAATGTATAATGTACTTTGCAAACTTAAGTACTGTGTAAATGTTTGCTATTAATATTCTAGCAAAGTCCACCAAATAGTTTAACTACAGGAAAAAAATGAGTTTATATTATCTGATACTTGGCAGATGAATTTATCAGAATAGAACATTTACTCCTCAGATTTTTCTCAAGCCTAGGAAGAAGCCCTAGTCAGCTGGTTTGGAATGAAGTTGGGATGATTCCTGACATTTCTCTCAGACTCTTATCTCCATGCCTCTCTCTCTATATATCTAGTTCACAACCAGCTCTTTGAAGCACCTCTGACAGATGCTCAGAATTTCAGTTTCTGGATGCTTCATGAACATGGGATATGCCCACAAGATGTTACTCCATGGATAAAGACTCCAAGACACTGCATTATCAAGAGTCCCATAACCAGGTTTGGATGAAAGAGATTAGCTAAAGAGAAGTAGAAGTCTCCCTGTTTCTACCGGAAGTATTGAACAGTTTTGGTTCTGGCTAGAAGCCCCTAGTAGGGCAAGGCAGCCAAGGGAGCAAAGGAGGAAAATGGAGAGGATGATTGGGGGAGGGGAGGGAAGAGGAGTGTTGGAGGGGGATTTAGTTAGCAGAGAACATCTCTAGCCATCAATTTTGCCTGCTAACTTAGAAAAATGCAGTTGAGATGGGAAGAGAGAAGAAAACAAACTGAAGGCTTGGGAATAGAAGATATGGGAGCTCTAGTTATCAAAGTATCAGAGAATACTCACTATAAAAGACAAAACATAAGTCTAAATGCATCTGTGAACCTTAAATCCAATCTGTGAATGTCTGCAGAATGTATGTACATCCCCCCCCCTTTTTTTTTGTTTGACCTAAGTGACAGGGAGTCACACACACTGCTGCTCTGGACATACATATAGCAGAAGTCAGCTTTCTCCTTCCCTCTTAACCCAACCAGACTGAACAGAATTAATTTCTCCCTGCTCTAGGTTTGCTGATCATCTGGTACTCAATGACCGACTCTTCACTTTATTTTGAGCTGGGAAAGCTGAAGGCAAGCCTGGGGCATATGCCAAAGTCTGGCACTCCAGAATGAATAACTGGTGGGATTAAAAGAGCTGGGGGTATTTCGTAGAAAAGAGGTTGTTTTGGGGGAGTAGAGAGGACTGGAGAATTATTCAAAAAGCACAAAATAAAACATGTTGGAATATAATATGTGTATTTATATTTGTGCTAGGGGTATGTCTGTTGGGATTGTTAGAGAGGGATAAAAATGGCTAACACTCATCCAGATGGCAATTATAAGTTTAAGAGGCAAGAGCCTAGACTCAGGCTCTTGCCTGAGGGGGACCACATGCTGAAGGCATGAAAGAGCAAACTTTCGTGATGGGAGGGGAAAAGAATATAACTGTGAGTACTAAATTTTTTTTCTTGGTATTGAGGCATCTGAAGGTGCCTAGAATTGCTCCTTGGGGGGGGTACCATAATCCAATATGAGGCAAATGAGAAAGTAGGACATTTCTTTTAGGGTCAGTTTACTACTTATCTCAGCCTTTATCCAACAAAGTGCTCCCATCCCATCTCCAGTGCCCAGAGCAGCTATAGAATCAGCAGTTTAACAAAGTATAATTTTATTGATATTTAAATATATTAAATATTTCATTGAAATACATGTTATATTATCCTACCCACAGTGGTTAAATTACAAAATCAAACCCCAATGTTTACCTTTCCCCCTCAAACCTCTCTGAAATAGAAGGTAGGGAGATGGCACAAAGGGAAAAGGGGACCACTGGCATTAGGGGTATCAGGAACAGATGGACTCCCTCAATCAATCTCTGGGCAATAAATAGGGACAGCTGAGCCCCCTCAGAGTTCCCCTACTCTGCCCAGATTTCTAGGTAGGGAGCACTTAACCATAGACACTCTCTTGTCCCACCTAGTCCTACATATTTTCCAATTATACGAACTCCCTTCTGACATCTGTAGTGCATCTATGATTTTTCATAGATATGAGGAAATTCCAACAAGGAAACTCCCTCTCCCAAGGTAGTCAACACTGCTCTGCTGCTTAAGATTGTAAAGAGTTGCCTGGAGGTACTGAGAATTGTGAAGTCATCTGCTCAAGTTCGTAAGAGTCATAGGGGACTTAAATCCCAGTCTTCCTGACTCATAGGCCAATTCTCTATCCATTATGCCACACTTCCTCTCTCCTCATGGACTATTTGGGCCTGCCAAACAGCAACATTTGAATGGGGGAAAGTACCTGGTGCCCAAGTCTAGATACAGACACTTGAATCTGCCCCCAGTAAGGTATCTGAAAAAGAGGCACAAATAGTATTAAAATGAGCCTAACAATAAAATAGCTTGGAAGAAAAGAGCATGAAGACCTTCTCTTGCTCCCTAATTCCTGGCTACTCAAAGGACCTTCACCCTTTTCTTTGCAGCTACCATATATGGTATGTCTGGATTG
Organism: Myrmecobius fasciatus; assembly: GCA_023553655.1. Classification (NCBI taxonomy): domain Eukaryota; kingdom Metazoa; phylum Chordata; class Mammalia; order Dasyuromorphia; family Myrmecobiidae; genus Myrmecobius; species Myrmecobius fasciatus. The sequence continues at coordinate 31,525 of JAJPUD010015686.1, read as the reverse complement.
TAGATTCAGATAGAGAAACCAATGCACCAACTAACTCAGGCCAGAGGCAGAAAGATTGGGAGAGAAGATGAGGGAAATGAGAGGAAAAACACATCAATTGTGACTTCTAACCTTCTTTTCCTCTAACACTCCTTCTAGACCTTGTAGCAGGAAAGGGAGGGGACCAGGCAAACCTGGAACCCTAAGTCCAAAAGGTGGGAAAGGTAGAATTTAGGGTAATCCTCAAGGTCTCTAGTACTAGTATTTGGGTTTCTATTCCTCCCTATCCTTGAAGGTATAAAGTTTCCAAGGACCAAAATAGGGATACTTCTAAAATTCCTGTCAGATTCAATGGGAAAAGGAACTTAAGGAGACAGTCCCTCTTCTCCAGGGCAGGAAAATAGTAATGAGGCACATTTAGCTTCCATACAAATGGCACTTTAGGATTTGGCACAAATTATAGAGCCCTAGCCCACAGCTTTCCCTTTCCACCAGGGCCGAGTTTGCTGCGGCTGCTGTTAACTGACCACTCCTTCCCAGTCTCCTAGGATGGGGGAACTGTCCTATTAAGAAATCAGATACAGAATGGAGAAAGATCCTTAGGCAGACTGCCAAAGACCAGGTGACACCACCACACACATATACATACACCCACACCCTCTCTGGTGCCAACAATGTGCACACTTGGAGTTGGGGGCAGGGACCAATGCCCACTGCCACACCCTAAACAATTTTAAATGTTTAAATGTCTCCATCTTTATTACCTATTATTCCATTTGGGTGGTCAACTAGGAAGAACTGGGCAAGATGGAATTACACACCCTGACACTCCTTTTTCCACCAATAAGCCCCTGCATGAGCAGAAAAGGCACAGATAAAAATCTGTCCCCTGAACTACTCTCTTAGGCACTTAGGAATAGCATACATAGTTGCTCACCTGTGACATCATCCTTTCAAAATCTAGCCTGGGCCCATTTCACACCACCATATACAAACCTGCCACTCCCCAAGAGATATATAAAGGATATGGCTGATTTGGGGAGCAAGAAGAGGTCTAGAGAGGGAAAATAAATTATCTCCTAAAAAATAGAAAAAGTAGAATTTTCAATGACAACTTTTCTCCTCTCTTCTCTTCCCCTGTCCTAACATGGTAAAGTGCCTAAAGAGGGCAGGTACAGAAATTCATCCATTTTAGTCTTTAAACAAGAAGCTCTCAGGGTATGCAAAAAATGGGAGAACAAGATGCCTTGTTCTGAGCTCACTATCCCAACAATTCTTGACACATTTAAAGCAATGCTTTTTCAGCATTTAGGGAGGAAAGCTGTAATCCCTATGAGACAATAGAGGTTAATCAACAATTCATGCCAGATTAACCATTTTTCATTTTCTGACAGGGTTACTAGCCCTATCAAAGAAATGCTATACTCAGTATGGCTGGATTTCAGCAAGGCATCTGGAAAAAAACTTCATATGACACTGGAATGTTGTGGAGATGCAGGCTAGATGATTATACAATTGAATATTTTTGGAACTAGTTGAACAAAAAGATATTTCCCACTACCAACAACAATAAAAGAATAATAAACACATCAGTGTCAATGTGATGGCTAAAAGCCTTTATCTTTGGTCCTGTCTTGTTTTTACCAAAGCCTTGAGTGAAAATTTAGAACATTTATTAAGGTGTAGATGACAGTGTTTGGAGGAATACCCAACTTATTGGGTAACAGAGCCAGGATCCAAAAAGATCTCAACAGGTTCAGGTAAAAAATAATATTCTGAAAATAGTAGGAGGAAATTTAATACAGATAAATGTAAAGGCCTACACTTAGGTTGTTGTTTGTTTTAAAGTCAAATACTAGCTGGAACAGGTAGGACTAGACAATAGCTTATATGAAAAAAGAGTTTTAATGGACTGAAAAGTCAGTAATTACTCAGCAGAGAAGAACACTGTCTTCAATCTTAGGCTGTATAAATCCCAGTCCAAGGGAGGTTCTACTTGGGTTGTACTCTACTCTGATTAGAATACACCAAGAGTATTGTGTTCAGTTTTGGGCACCCCATTTTAGAAAGGACACAAACTGAAGCACTCAAAGGAAGGTTAGCAGGATTCTGAGAGGCCATGGAAACCTTGCCATAGGAGGCTCAGTTGAAGTCATTAGCAATGTTTAGCCTGGAAGAGAGAAAACTTAGGAGGAACACAACTATCATCAAATATTTGAAATGTTGTCACGGGAATGGAATTATACTTCTTTTGCTTGTCTTCAGAGGGCAGAACTACAAGCAATGTGTGGAACGAAGTCTGGCTCTAAGAAAAAAAAAACTTTCTAATAATTAGACCTATCCAAAAGTGGAACGGGCAATTCTTGGGAAGTAATGTTTCCCATTACTTAAAAACTTCCTACAAAGGAAGAATGATCACTTTTCCAGGATGTTTTTAGAGGGGATTCTTTTTTAAGTATGGATTGAATTAGATAACCTGTAAGGTCCTTTCCAATCTGAGTCCTATAACTGGGAAAGACAGTTGGGTGGTAAAATGGCCTAACAGCCATAACAACTCTCAAATGATAGGGAAGGCTCTTTCTTTCTGTGACATTCTCCACCTCCCCTTGTCCCTCAAAGCTGTAGAAGGGAAAAGGGAGCAAACAGTTCTAGTCTCAGATAAGAAAAAAAAAGTCACTTGAAAAACTCTTATTTGCTCCCTCATTCACCAGCTCAAGGGTGAAACAGGCACAATCCAGGCACAGCCTGAGCATCAACATGCTGGCTTTTTCCCTTTTGTGATTTGCAAAGTCTGGAGCCCTAGAGCATCTATTCCATGGTTCCACCCTGTGGGAACAGAGCCCACTTAATGCCCAGCTTCATCCTTTCAGCTGAGACTTGTGCTGGGTCCTGCTAACTGCTGGGGCCACCATTGAGGAAGTAGGTGGTCATCTCCCCCTTACCCTTCACCTTGACCACCCCTCGACACTCCAACTGGTAGCCCTTGGCAGCTAGAACTTGGTACAGGTCAGTGGTCACCTGATGGGAAGAGGAGAACTCAGTCAGCCCAGATTCTCAAAGTTAAATCTGCAGGTAACCAGGGCTTCCCTGGTTTTTTTGGCCTAACTTGATCCCCTTTTCCCTATCTCCTCTGCCTCTTCCAACCCCTAGCTCCCAGCCTCCCTCTCCAAACATATCCCTCCCTTCACTAGTTGCAATTCAAGGTATGCATTCTAGCCTACTACCCCCACCCCACCTCTATGTTTCTCTCCCTTACTTGGATTCGGTCAGGGATCCCTGTGCTGTCCATACGACTTGACACATTTACTGTATTACCCCAGATGTCATACTGTGGTTTTCGTGCCCCAATGACACCTGCCACTACTGGACCAATGTTTAACCCTAGAGGGTAAAGAGAACAGGAGTGTGAGTCTAGAGTAATTTCAGGACTCAGGAAAAAGAAAGGTCTTATTCTCTGAGGTTGAATATATACTGAGTAAGCTGAAGAACTGAAAAGTACCTGGCACTTACTTAAAAGGAACAGTTATGCTAAGGCAGACAATCTAGTGTCTGAGTTCTACCCAGAAGTTCCTAGCCCCAAAGGCTAGTTTACAGTGGTGATTATTCTAAATTAATACACCTGGCATTCTGAAACTCAGGGGCTCCTCAATCCATCAAGACCATGCAAAGAGTCATAATCTTTCAAATGATCTAATGGATTACTCTGAAGGCTTGAAGAAACAGGCTGGCTTTCCCTAAGGCCATGAGACCCAAACCCTTAAGGTGAATGCCATTATGGCAATGGGTACATTGATGGCCCCCTATTTGCTTTTTCATTTGACTTACTGATTAGTCTACTTTCCTGGCCCCCATTCCTATGCTCTTCTTACCAATTTTCATCTGGAAGTTATTGAAGGAGTGTTCATTGATGTGCTTCATCTGTTCCATGAGCCGCATGGCATAGTCGGCAAGTGCAGTGATATGGGAACGCCCCACCCGATCATATGTGGCTGCATTCAATCCTGAGGCTGCCATATAGGTACTGCCAATTGTTTTAATCTTTTCCAGCTGCCTGAAGTGTTCTTCACTGATGATCTAGAAGGAGTAGGTTGCCCTCACTTTAAGTTCTTCCCTGGACATGAACCCTAAGCTCAATGGGCTTTGGGGACAAAAGGGAAACACCCCTGGACATCCCTATCACATTCAGTTAAACTCTAGCACTTGTCACTAATTTTACTAACCTTCCTTACCTAGTCAATTTCCATTCTTCTGATGACAATCCCTACTAATCTCACTACTCCCTCCAGAGTAGTAAAGCTAATTAAGATAGGCTGGTTTTTTAGACTAAGCCTCACAGGAATTATCATGTTATTATTGCACTTAGCTCAGTGCCAAACACATAATAGGTGCTTGCTGACTTCTCACAGTTCATTCAGGATCTGGACCTCAGTTATGCTGTTAGAAACTTAATTTTACTTTTAGCTCAGTTAAGGGTGAGAACTAATTCATATGAACCAAAGTCTGGTGATGGACCAGAGTGACAATCTAGTTATTTACAGTAGGAAACCTTCCCAATGACTAGAACACTTTATGTTATCTAAGATATGTATATTTTTTTTACAATATCAAGTACCTATGGAGCTTATTCGATACTGGAAGGCTGCCTGGTGAATATGAAATCATACAGGAGAAAGCAATGTTCAAGAATGATCCTCATTACGGAGTGGTAGCCTGATGCCTCCCCTCTTCTCCATTCTGAGCTATAAATGCTTCTCAGAATATAGCAGTTCTGGAGGGGTACCTTTTATCTGGACAAGAAAGTGTCCTGAAGACATTGAAAAGAGTCTGAAGAGAATGAGAAATTATATCTGACCATTGCTTCTCCTAGACCATCATCCTTCTATTTACCTTTGTCCTTTGGCATCTCCATAGACTTTTTTTTTTTTTTTTTTGCTGAGACAATTGGGGTAAGTGACCTGCCCAGGGTCACACAGCTAGGAGGTGTTAAGTGTCTGAGACCAGATTTGAACTCAGGTCCTCCTGACTTTAGGGCTGGTGCTCTATCCACTGGGCTACCTAGCTGCCCCATCTCCATAAACTTTTTTTTTTTTTTTTTTGCTTTTTGCTGAGGCAATTGGGGTTAAGTGACTTGCCCAGGGTCACACAGCTAGGAAGTATCTGAGACCAGATTTGAACTCAGGTCATCCTGACTTCAGGGCTGGTGCTCTATCCACCATAAACTTTTATAAGATGTGGGCTTTATTTTTTTTTTAACTGGACCTCTGACTTCAGTGAGGAACTTTGGATGAGTAGCTCTTTACCAATGTAGAGCAATTTCAGACCTTAAAGAATAACCTCAGGCACGAGTCACATGCTCAAGACTGCAAATATAAGAGGAATATGACAGGGGCAAGACCTGAATCTATATTTTCCTGACTTCAAAGTCAACTTTCCATCAGACATGACTTAGATAGACATTTTAGGATATTCTTTCCTAATGACAGAGATGTACTTTTCCCAAACTGTAAGGTGGACTATTCTTGAGTAAGTAGACTAATAATGCCATTCATGGGAGGGTGTTATCCTACCTTAAGTGTCTCATCTTCTACCTGATCTTTTGCCTAAATGATTTTCTGTCCTCTTCTTGGGAAGTCCTTATACTTTGATCTGTATTTACCTCACACTACAATAATGCTCCTTTCCTGCCTCCATCCCTCAAGTTCACTTCACCATGATCCCCATCTTCCACTTTCTACTTCAATCTATCCCACATTTATCTCTATTCTTGCCCAAGATTTCCTCAGGGTTCCTTACCAATTAACTCCTTCTTCCTCTAATGCCCAACTCCTATTCTCAGTGCCTCTAACCATGTCTAGTAATTGCCCCATTTCTCTCCCATACTAGTCTTGGTACCTAAGCCATCTCCTTCCTTGTGCTCCCAACAATTTCTCCCTCCACATTAACATTTCTCCTCTCCTAATCCTCGCTTTTATGCTCAGAAACTCCTTAAGCAAAGCCCCTCTTTAATAATTCTCCCAGTCCTCATTCCCAGAGTTTTCCATGTTTTTTTTAATTTCAAGTATCCCAATCCCCAGTGCTCTCCACAAACACTGGTTAAGTACCTCATCAAAGTCAGCAATGATCTCATTGAGCAGTCGTAGGCATTCAACGCCCTCATTGTTAGCTTCCAACTCCACATAGAATTCAGAGAAATTTGCAATGGAGGCAAACATGACAGCCACACACTCACAAGACTGATAGTAAAGTTCATCATTACGCCGTTCCCGGGCTAGGAAGTGTGCTGCCACATCCTTGGGTAAGATGTTGTGTAGTAACCGTCGGTTATAGGCCTGGAGTTTTTCCATATCCTCTTTTTCCCCTGTTGCCTGTGGACATCATACCTGTCATTTACTACTCTATTTGTGGGACTCTGGCACAAGAAATGGAATGGGTAAAATTGCTACAAGTGGACATAGGGTGGGAAGTATAAAGAATTAGGTCAGGCATGGGAAGTATGGATCAGCCATCTAGGGAACAAAATCACAAGAAAGGGGTTATCTTAGAGGTACAACAAAGAGACAAAAAAGTGAATACAAATGATGAAAGGGGAGGAAAAAGGGAAAGGGGAGGCCAGAAAAACAAATTTTCTATTGTTCTATGGTAGTAGTTAGGGATAAAAAGACAAGGCCCAACACCCAAAAAATAGGAGATAAGTTTTCATATGCCTGTCCCCATGTTACCTGCCTTACTCCAAAGTTCCTATTTGATGCCCACCCCAGTGCCCATTCGGTTACCTGCAATTTCCATAGAAAGTCCAGTCGAGCAGTTGACTCCACTTGTTGAGCATGCAAGTAGAGTGCTAGCGCAAACACTAACAGAATGACAGGTGTCATATACTTCAGTGCCACTTTCTCACCTGCAGGACTAGAGACAGGTACAGTGTGACAGGCTCATATGTCTGTAGTGGATACCCATGAATCTCTCTTTATCTCCCTAACAGCTCTCACTTACCAGTCTGGCCCATACAGAGTTCCATTGACAAGTGACCTGAGGGGTGGAGGGGAAACAGGAATAAAGTCAAGGATAGGGTTAGTCCAGGAGGAATGGAGGTGGAGACCCAGCCCAAAGGGTGGGGCTCTTAGGAGAAAGAGATAAGCCATAGATAGGGATGAATACACTTAAAAAGAATACTAGGAATTAAAAGTCCAGAGCTCATGTGCCAGTTGTTCCAGTTAGTAGCTATGCAACCTTGGGGAAATCATTTAACCCCATTATAGTTAAAATAATCAACGTGAAATCATTTTTTTTTAAAAGGACAAAGCATTATGCAAGGGAAAAGATGATTATTAAAAAGTTTCCCATCTTAGGTCTCCTTCAAAAAAGCAAATATTTATAGTGGGCAAGGGATACTCAAAGGGGCTGACTCAAGTCAGGGAAGATTCATGGATATCTAGGTGAAGACACACTCACAGTGCATGAGCCCGAAGCAGCAGGTCATAGTTGTCAAAGATGGCAACTGGGGGCCCCAACAGAAGCAATACCAGATATAGCAGTCCCAGAACAAGTGTCAATAGCAGCTTCCCAATGCTGCTTATGTGCAGGAAGACAGAACCAGCCAGGAGACTCAACAGCAGGCTCCCATTGAAATACTGGTAGGAGGGAAGGTAATAGCAAAAGCAATATTACCCTTTCAACTGTGGTCCAAATAGATCTGAACCAATTTCCCCCAAGGGACCCCCAAATCCTTTCTAACCCTTCTCACCTCCTCATTCCCAGTTCTCATTCTTTTTTCCTAGAACCTGCACCCAATATGACCTCCCTTCTGCAGCCTCCCATTCCATAATTATTGATGCTTGGTACCTCTGGAAAGCTGCAGGTAGGTGTAGTACCCTCACAGAGAGGGACATCCAAACCAAGTGTGTAGTTGAGGAGCTGCAGGTGACAGGCAGTGATATCTGAAGGTGTCAGGTTCAGCATCCGAGCCACACAGACCCGTATAGGAGTATGGTTACAGGTAAACTGGGAGCAATGGGGAAGGACACAGGATTATTGGCCAACTAAGGTCATGAAGAGCTTCAGGAAAATGAAGAAAAGAAATGGGCATTCCCCAAAGGAAAGAATCATAACAGATTGTGCTCTGGCCCTCTTGAACGAGAGAGCAAAGAAATAATTCAGGCCTTATATGCAGTAGGTAAAAGTCTGAAGCCATTCTGGGATAGGTGGGTCAGTATAGAGACAGGAGGTATGGATAAGAAAGGAGGAGGATAGAAAGTGTAGTTACTGATGAAGGTACCATGTTGGCGATGGCAGCGATGAAGACAAGTAAGACAGAAAAAATGCCAACCGCTGTGCTGTGGGTCCGTGAACAGACGATGTTATGGGACAGGTGCTGCAGGAACTTTGGGAATAGCTAGAAGAGAGGAAGGTGGTTCCAGGTATAAAGATGTACTTAGGTTAAGGTAAGTCTTCCTTCCTCTCTGCCCTACTTTCCCACCACAGCCCTCAAAATCCTTAGTCTAACCCTTTGTTCCTTCCATTCCAAAGCCCCTAACTCACATTACCACAGGAATAGACTGCACAAACTAGGACTGTAACTGTCAGCAGCAGGAAGATGCTGATATAGAGTCCAAGCATCAGTACTGAACTAAGGAAAGAAAAAGAAAAGGAACAGAATCAGATCAATTAACACTATAGAAACAATTTTAAAAGATCTAAGAACCATGATCAATGAAATGACTAGCCATGATTCCAGAGACCTGATGATTAAATATATTAACCACATCCTGACAGAAGATGGACTAAATATGCAAATGTGGCACACATTTATGGATATGACAAATATGGAGATTTGTTTTACTTGACTGTGCATATTTATTATAAAAGTTTTGGATTTCTTTCCCTTTTTTTTTTTGGTCCTTTGGGGGAAGATGTTTCTGGAAGTAATGAAATGAGAAAAATTCAGAATAGGGATTGGGGAAACATAAGTTAAAAGCCAATAAAGGGCAAAGGGACAAGATTTGGGGCATAGAATATTTCTTACTGTGGGACGACAAGAAGCTGGATGAAGCAGACGAAACAAAAGACTAGCAACGTGCAGGCCACGTAACCCCCAAAACGGGCATCCACCTTCCGGGAATACTAAGGAGATTAAGCAGCAGAGAAAACCAAACTCAACATCAACATGGAACAGCAAGATTTCTCCTATACTCACACCTCCATCTCACTCTCACCAAACTTTCATCCTGTATCTTCAATTCGGGAAGTTATTCTTTTAAATTCAATAATTTGTTACCTAACTTATTTGAATTTTAAATAACTGTAGTCAAATCTGCATTTACAAGTACTTAAATAAAATATCTAGAGAAACTTTTCAGTTTCTGTATATTGGGTTCTTTTGTCCATGCCCCCTTGTATTTGTATATGTGTTCTTCCTTCAGTGTGTATATTGTTTCTTTAGTTTCTTTGTTTCACATTACTTCAAAGAAGTTTTTCTAAATTTTTCTGTGTACTTTTAGCTAGTATTACAATGTTTCATGACACTGGCCCACCAGTCTATTGAGCCATTCATTGAACTTCATACACATAGCTTTCTTTCAATTCCTTCACTTTATAAATAATATTGATGTGTTAAACCAAACGGAGAGTGTGTTCATTATTGATTACATTTTTAGGTGTATTTTACAAAATGAAATTGCTGGGTTCAAAAAATGTGATTATTTTTCAAGCACCTGTTCTAAACTTCCAACTTGCCTATTGCCAGGGAATTTCTGATAACTGCTTTAAGCTCTGAAAAGGACAAGTACATCTTTATCTACTTTCTTTCCCTCAAATTGTCTTTCCTATTTGTTTTTCTATATTTTTGTTATACTTTTATCTAGCTGTATTTATATATGTACATTTTTTATTAATTAAAACTTCTTATTTGCAAAACATATGTATTCAACTCTTCAACATTAACTCTTACAAAGCTTTCTGTTACAAATTTTCCCCCCCTACTCCCCACCCCTCCCCTAGATAGCAGGATATCCACTACATGTTAATTATGTTAAAATACTTGACAAATCGAATATATATATATATATATACATACATATTTCCACACTTATCATTTTTGTGCAAGAAAAATTGTATATATAAGAAAGAAAAATCAGAAAAAGGAAACACAATGCAAGCAAACATCAACAGAGAGCATGAAAATGTTATATTGTGGTCCACATTTCATATCCCTCTCTCTGGGTGTATATGGCTTTCTTCACTGAATCAATTTCCCCCAAAGGACCTCCAAATCTTTTCTAACCCTTCTCACCTCCTCATTCCCAGTTCTCCTTTTCTCCTAAAACCTGCACCCAACCTGCACCAACTAAAACCTGCACCATGACCTCCCTTCTGCAGCCTCCCATTCCATAATTATTGATGCTTGGTACCTCTGGAAAGCTGCAGGTAGGTGTAGTACCCTCACAGAGAGGGACATCCAAACCAAGCGAGTAGTTAAGGTGCTGCAGGTGACAGGCAGTGATATCTGAAGGTGTCAGGTTCTTTTGTCCATTCAAACTACTGAACTGGTTTGAAACATTTCATTGTTGAAGAGAGCCATGACCATCAGAATTGATCATCATATAGTATTGTTGTTGCTGTGTATAATGATCTCCTAGTTTTGCTCATTTCACTCAGCATCAGTTCATGCAAGTCTCTCCAGGCCTCTCTGAAACCGTTCTGCTGGTCATTTCTCATAGAACAATAATATTCCATAACATTCATATACCATAATTTATTCAGCCATTCTTCAATTGATGGGCATCTATTCAGTTTCCAGTTTCTAGCCACTACAAAAAGGGCTGCCACAAACATTCTTGCACATGTGGGGCCCTTTCCTTCCTTTATGATTTCTTTGGGATATAAGCCCAATAGAAACGCTGCTGGGTCAAAGGGTATGCACAGTTTGATAACTTTTTGAGCATAGCTCCAAATTGCTTTCCAGAATGGCTGGATCCATTCACAGTTCCACCAACAATGCATCAGTGTCCCAGCCTTCCCACATCCCCTTATCTAGCTGTATTTAAAGAATCCAGTGATCCTGCCTTAAATCTATAATTAAAGAAAGGAAACAAGTATATAATCATGTGCCAGATACCGTAGAACTTAATGATTTGTGATTACGATCTGACTTATCTATGAACATTGTATTTTCTTCTTGTTATTAAACCTTCATTTGTATCATAGTTTTTTCTTATTTTGGTAAGTTCACAAGCAAGTTAATTTAAAGATACTTAATGTGTTTTATTGTTTAAAAAAAAAGGTTCTCCTGTATTAACTATAATGATCTTGCCCCCCCCCTCAAAAAAGAGAAAATGAAGCTCTTTTCTTCATTTGCAGAAATTTGGGACTATAGGAGTGGAACTTGTCAAAACGGCTTGAAATGTTGGTTAGTTTTACTGAAATGCTTTTTTCAACATTACTTTTTATATTCTTTGTTACAAGGACTGGCTCTCTGGGAGGAATGGGATAAGTATGAATATGAAGGCGATGTCAAAAAGTAATCAGCAAAACTATTTAATGAGATCCTTTTAAAATAAGCTTTCCTGATCTTTATAAAAACACCAAGATCTTCATGCATTTATTTTATATCATGAATCTCTGCTGACTTTAAATCCATTTTTGTTGAGACACCCATAAAATACTTTTTTGATTTTTAACTCCTCTAATTTATTTTTTTCCTGTAATCTTGATTTCTAGCACTATACCCACTATAAATAATGAAAATAAGCACTTTAAATAGTGAGAATACTTTTAATGTTCTAGCATTGCATATATGAGCCCCAAGTCTCAAGTAGATACTATGAATACTGAGGAAAAACTCTTCCTTTCCTATTCTTTTAGTGTTTATTTTAAAACTTGTATAGATGCCTTTGTTCTGAAACTTTTTTGTTTCTAATATACCATATTTTCTCATTGATGTGGTATGTTAATAATTTTCCTTACACTGAACCATCATTGTTTTTCTGGTACAAATACCGATGAAAAATTTTAAAATAAAAATTTATTATTTGCTAATATCTTGTACACACATATTTGCTATTCTCATCTGTAAAATCAGAATAAGAACATCAGCCTTAAAGGATTATTGTAACAATAAAAAAGATAGCTAAAGTATTTTAAAATTTTAAAGCAATATATGTGAGAATTAGTCTCATGATGCCTACTAATGTATGGAATGGAATTGAGATATGCAGCTATATAAATTCTTAAATACTACATATACATTAATAATACTGCAATATGGTTGTGTTGCTTTTCTAAGATTTACCTCATTAAGAGAACTGAATTAACACTCTGTCTTCCTCTAGATTTAAGAACAGCCTAATTAGCATAGAAATTACTCTTTTCTTTGAAGGTCTGGAAAAATTCACTTTAAAAAAAAAACCATTTGAGTGTTTTGTTTTGTGGAAGAATTCTGTGAAACTCCACCATTCCAAGTAATACTTCACTGTCATGTACAGAGAATTCATTTTTGTCTTAATCCTTAACTATTTAAAAATGAATTTCACTGTTTGAAGCAGCTGTTTTTATAGTGGCAAGAAACTAGAAATTAAGTGTATGTTCATCAGTTGGGGAATGATTGAATAAGTTATGGTAAAATATGAATGCAGTAGAATATTTATTATTGTTCTATAAAAAATGATCAGGGGCAGCTAGGTGGCGCAGTGGATAGAGCATCAGTCCTGAAGTTAGGAGGACCCGAGTTAAAATCTGGTCTCAAACACTTACAGCTGTGTGACCCTGGGCAAAGTCACTTAACCCTAATTGCCTCAGCAAAAAAAAAAAAAAAAAAAGAAAAAAGAAAAGAAATGATCAACAGGATGACTTCAGAAAGGCCTGGAGAAACCAAGAGAACATTGTACACAGCAAGATTATATGATGATCAATTGTGATGGACTTAGCTCTTTTCAACAATGAGGTGATTCAGGCCAATTCCAATAGACTTGTGATGCATCCAGATAGAGGATTGTGGGGACTGAATGTGGATCACAAGATAATATTTTCACCTTTTTTTGTTTGCTTGCTTGCTTGTTTTTTTTTTTTTTTAAATTTCCCCCCCTTTTGCTCTGATTTTCACAATTGTGCAGCATGATAAATCTGGAAATATGTTTAGAAGAATTGCACGTGTTTAACCTATGTTGGTTTATTAGCTATTCAGGGAAGGGAGAATATGGGAAAGGAGGAAGAAAAATTTGAAACACAAGGTTTTGCATGGATGAATGTTGAAAACTATCTTTGCATATATTTTGAAAAATAAAAAGCTATTATTTTAAAAAGTGAATTTCATATTTTTTAGGCCATATGAACTAAACATTGCTGAGTAAATAGCTATTACCACTAACTGCAAAATACTTATCTAAAATTCTAACTGGTTCCTATTTTTAAAAAATGTATAGTTTGAGTTATTACTTATTGATTACAACAAGCTTAATGTTCCCTATTATTTTTGTTGAAAACATTGCTTAGCTAATCCAAAGCTCTTCCTGTTTTTTTTCAGTTCTGGACTTTTCTCAAACTTTTTGAGTTCTTCTTGGTATTAGAATTCTTCCTAATTCCTTAATGTTGTCAAAGGCATTACTACCTTCTAATTACCAAGCTTATAACTTGGGTATCTTCTTCAGTTCTTCACTCTCATCTTCCATAATCAACATATCAAGTCATTTGCCAATCCCATCAACTCTACCTTTGGAATGTTTTTTTGTGTACATCCTTTTCTCTCCTCTGACACTGTCAATACCCTGGTATAGATTCTTATTGCCTTACATCAGTCTACTGCATTCTGATTAGTTCCCCTGCCTCATGTCTCTCCTAGCAACTGGGTGGCAAAGTAGATACATGGAAAACTCTTCCTTCTCATTTCTAACTCCTAGCTTACTTCAACTTTCTTCCTTCCTTTAACTCCCAGCTAAAACCCCTTTTCCCTAAGAACCTTTTCCCAAATAGCCCTTTATACTAGTGCCTCCCCTCTATGATAATTTCCAAATTAGCCTGTCTGCACCTCATTTGTACATATTCATTTGAATGTTTTCTCCCCTAATATAAGCTCCTTGAGGATACTGTTTTTTGCCTTTGCTTAGCACAATGCCTGGCACATAGTAGTACTTAATAGATGCTTGATGACTTGACTTTTTGCTGCTTTCATGGAAGCTTTTAATTTTTAACAAGGTCTTATTTGGCCTTGCATTTTTTAGAGGTATTTTTTGATGCTTTGCTATTTTTGCTCAATTGTAATCTTATTTTAAAATTACCTTAGTGCATTTATTTCTATCACTTCTGATAATAAATCAGCTTGTTTATTCCTTGGTACAATAATATTGTGAAATTTCATTATCTAAAGTTTTTCTTTGACATGTTTATTATCTGTCAGATTTTGTCCACCCCCTTCTTATTTCTATGATTTTCCCCCTCTTTTTATACAGTGTCTGGAAAGGAAACAGTTCTATAGTTAGATGAGTCCTTCTCCAGCAGTGGAGTAGGTGGTAGCAGAAGAAACAAAAGAGCTATATTCTGTCATCTCTTGTGGTGAGGGAATTAACTTGCAAGTTATCTGTTGCCTCAGCTATTGCTGAAGATTCTCTGGAAACTCCATCCTATGCTTGCTTTCTATCCCAATATTCAGGGTAATTACCCTAATCTCCTTCTACCCTAACTGTGGGAGAAAAGGATTCACTTGGTGACTGTCGTTGTGACCACAGCAATACAGGTGGATCAGCATCATCCTCCCCCATCCATCCATAGGGAGAATGGGACATGGAAGGCATGGTACAAAAGTGTGGCAACAGCTACAAAAGCAGCTCAGACTCTTCTTTACCTATTCCATAAAGGGCAAGGGAGTAAAGTCCCTTCCCTTCCCGTTCACTGCAGGACAATATGTGGCATCAGGAGATGCTTCGATCATTTGTCTCTAGTCCCAGGGGAACACATGATTCACTATATAGCTACTGGGTCTCTCTTTTTATTGTTCTTTCTTTCAGAGAAGTTTCTGAATCTTATTGTGGAGGCCAGTGAAGTTGGCGTTTTCTGATGTGTTTCATAACGTCCCTCCCTTTCAAGTTTGTCCTGAATTCCAATTTCCTGTGTCCAGTTCCCTCACCTTCTTTTCAAGTTCTGGGGTCTGGAAGGTGAGAAGGAATCGACGTACATGGTCTTTGCGCAACTGATCAATACTTCGAGCATCAATGGCCCGACCCAAGAATTCATCCACCTCATCCTCTGGGTTCAGGGCTTCCTGGGCACCACGGCTATCAGAAATAGGAAATGTGTTACCAGGGGAATAGAATAGTTACTACTAAAGCATATTGTGTGCCTGAATCCCCAATAAGCCTGGGGCTCACAAAGAAAGGGAAGAAGCTCAATTCCTACCCTTTTCAAGGGAAGTGGTCCCCAAGTGTCCTAACCATATACTCTTATGCCGCCCACAATCCAAGCCCTCCAATCCCAGATCTTGATCTTCACTTACTTGTCTTTACTTGAATCATCGATGCCCTGAAGAGAAGGGCAAAAAGTGAGTGAAGAGGGCAAACTTTATTCCCTTCAAACTTTACCTTAATCTTGACTATTGTTCCCCCATTTCTCCCATTATGTGAGCTTTCCTACCACTAATTTAGGGGGGACTTCATCCCTATGGCTCTCATTTCCAAGTATGAAATAATCACTACCCCCTTCCTTAAATTCCACCCAGGCATCAATTCTATGGAAGACACAGGAGCCCTGGGGCTGCCATCTGGGCCTTGAGACCAAGGAAGGAAGCTGATGGGGTGAGGGGACGGGTGAGATACTGAACATGGTGGGGGTAAGATAGTTGAAGACCCTATATTCCTCACCATCTGGCGGAAAGCCTTAGAGTCCTTGGTTCGAGGAAAGGAACGATCTGGCACCCAGCGTGGCATCAGTCCCTCACTAGAGTTGGCTCGAGTCCGTTGTAGCTTAGCCAACATGGCTTTTTCCTCTTTCTGTGCCAGGGGTGGGATACACACAAAATCAGAGTAAAACAAATGATCCCCCTGTACCTCCCCTCCCCAATTTCACCTCCTGTCCTTTTCTCCTTCCATCCTGCCACCTCCCTAAACCCTTGACTGTCCCCCCAAATCTCCCTAATCCCCTCTCCCAAGCCCATCCAGTCCCTGACCCGTTTTTGACTGGCCCCCAGAATCAGGAAGGTCTCAATCTGCTGCTCTTTGAGATAGGCATTCCGCTCACCACCCCTGCCAGGCTCTACTTCATAGTCACCATTTAGATATTGCAGAGTAGCCCTGGTAATGTGGATCCGGCTTGGGGAAAGAGGAAGAGAAAAGAAATAGGAATGAAGACTTCAGCTTCATACAAGTTCCCTAGTCTTGGCTTTTCTATTATATAGAGTATTCCCACCCACTTTGTACAGGCTCTGGCCCCAATGTGCTCTCCCTTCATTCAGCTCCAACCTGTTCACATGATCCTTCTCCCAAGGCCATATTTACCCTGCCCGGCCTCCAGCCTCCATGTGATTGGCCAAGGTAACATCATTGGACCAGACATCAAACTGCCATTTCCGAAGGCCTAGAACACCACAGTGTACACGACCACTGTGGATACCTACACGCATATTCACATTCACACCTGTGACCTCCCGCACCAACCTGTGGATATGGTGAAAAACAACTTAGCTTCCTAGGTGAATGGCCAGCTTTATGGAAGCTCCCAAGGCTTGACCTTCCCCGGACAAAAGAATGGGATGAGGAGAGCCAAAATTGTTTCTCCATCCACCCTTTACTCCTAATGTCCACAATTATCAGGGACTAGGTCAGGCTAGGAAAGCGCAGAAGATGAGAGGATACATACACGGAAATTTGGGGAACTTGCATAGACAAATCTGAACATGTTCCTTGACTATGCTTCATGCATATATGACAACAACAGGATTAGCCTGTCCCATGGAAAGATAATTCTAGGCAAGGCAAAATGAAAATAAGGATAAGACAGTATGCATTCAGACTTCTGCACGCATGTGTTATCAGAGATTTTCCAATCCAGCACCCCATATTTGGCTTAGGATCTAACTGTAGATCATAATCTCTATAAGCATGCAAGGTATAAAACTTAGAAAAGAATCAGGGGTGAGAAAAAGATGATATTTAGGAAAGAACATTCAGGGTAGATAGGTGGTAGTGCCTTAGGGGTAGGGAAAAGACCAAAAAACTTAGGAATGGCAACGACATGGGAAGAACCTAAAAATGGGGGGATTTCTTACGAGATAGCCTCGATCATGTCCACACCCATCTCCACACAGCAGTGGGCATGGTCAGCACGGGCCTCTGGTAATCCAGAGACACAATAGTAACAGTCCCCCAAGATCTTGATCCGTAGGCAGTGATTTTCCTGGGGAGAGGGGGATGGGAAGAGGTTGGTGATGGCTTGGGACCACCATCTGCACCACCCAACCTGTCTAGTCCATATTTATGTCCAAAATAAGTGCTTCCCTTCTATTAGTCCAGTGACCCAAACTTGGGAATTATACTTTCCACCACAATGAACATATACCTTCTCACGGTCAAGTTGCAGACCAAGTGGCACCCAAAACCCAGCCCATGCCCAGAAGGGACCCTCACCGCAGCCAGTTTATCAAATCGGGCGAAGAGCTCATTAAGGGTCATGACCAATTCCTGTGCAGTACACTGGGAGGCCAGGCTGGTAAAGCCTTCGATGTCAGCAAACAGGATGCTGGGGGAAAATGGCAGCAGTTTAATGAGAGGCCATGTTCCCTCCTGGTGGCTCACTCATCCCACTGCTCCTCTGAACCCACCAAATCCCTTAAAACTGACCATCACCTTTGCCCTTCCTTTAACCTTACCTGACATTATCATGCTTCTGGATATAGATCTTATGAAACATCATGTCCTCTTTCTTGGTGTTTATGTCCTCTTTCATCTCCAAGGCAACATGTTGGGGCAAGACTGAGAGCAGCAGGCGCTCCTAGGCCAAGGACCCCAACTATCATTCTTCCCCAAACACACGCTCCCATTCTGACATTTATGTCCTTCCCTAGACCTTTCTATAACCATCTCATACCTCACCTAGATCACTCAATCTTCCACATGAAGATCTATTATACTTTTCCCTCTATCCTTCAAACCAATTTTCAATCCTCTTGATTCTAAAACCCTTATCCCACCCTTCTCTTTCTCATCCCCAAAGTACTTGGGGGGAGGGGCAGAAAAAACTTGGGTCAGGAGATCGCCCAACCCCTAACCATCAGCAGTCTTCACTCTTCCCAATCTCTACCTGCTGCCGGTTCTCATGCTGAAGGTGTAGCCGGGCCTGGATGTAGCCTCGAGTCTCCTGGAAGGCCTGTCGCTGGGATACTTCAGCTGGGTAGTGGGTGCATATGCCAATAATATTGGTACAGAGGAACAGGAGCACGTTGGCACTGAGCTGAGGGGAGCAGGGAAGCTTAGATCCCTTCCTCTCACAGATTCTGAAAACCAGCTTAGCCCAGAAATCAACATTAGGGGGGAAAAAATCAGGATCTCTTGCCCAGAATGCCTAACCGCTTCTTTCTCTGTGCTATTCTCCACTCATTCATCAAGGGATTGGATTAGTTCTGACTCTCCCTGTTTCACCAACCAATTTCAGTGATCATGGACTAGACATTTCCTAAGGCCCACAGAATGTTCTAAGAACAGACTACCTTCTTAACTGTCTTTAATTCTTTTCCCCACTCTTTTTCCCTCTCTAGTTCCTAACTATCTCAAGCCCTCCAAGGCCAAAAATAAACGTAATACTAGGGTAAAGCAATAGAGTTCAGTATATTAGCAGAGACCTGACAATAGAGACCTCTTTCCTACAGGTTCCTACTTAACAGGTGACAAAGTTACTAGTAGACCACTGCCTTTCTTTGGTGTAGGAATGAAAATATTAGTACCAGGCTAATTCTTATCATGTATATTGTACCTGGGCTGAACTCATCAGAATCTTTCCTGTTTTGGAAATGTTTAGCACAGAATTGGGCAAGATTAACTGGAAGAGGTAGAGGAGGTTCAACCTAAATGGACCTCAGTATTGTTGGGAACTCACAAATAAACTTGTAATCTTCAACAATGCCCCAGAATTGGTTACAGGGCAGGGCATATCATTCTGAAAAGGTTGAGAAAAAATCTAACCTGGATCAAGAATAAAAAGTTCTAGTATTGGTCCTGCCACTAACAACATATGACATTAGACAAATCACTTAACCTTCTGGGGGTTTCAGTTTCCTTATATATAAAAGGGGAGTGAACCTAAACCAAGATCCCTTCTAGCTCTAACATTATTCTTCTCTCAGCTACCCCTCTCTTCACTACTTCACACATGCCAAGCCTGGCCTTCCTCCCACAGAGAGGGGAAGAGGAGGCTGGGGGATAGGGGGTTATAATATCTCTCTTGGGGTTTCTAAGAATAACCTATGGTTGGGGAATGGCGGGGGGGGGGGAGGGGAGACAAACCAAGCAACTTCCCTTCCTGGCCCCAGGGAACCAGAGAGGAAAATGTGAGTCACAGTGAGAGGGGGTAAAGGGGGACTGAAATAACTCTGTGTGTATATCTGATTGTGAGAAAAACTGATAGTGTGTGACTGTATTAGCTGTCAGATTATAAATGTGTGATATGTACATGTGTCAGCCCCAGAACAACTATATGATTCTGTATACAATATAAATATCAGAGTGAGATACTAGGCTGGGGCTCCATCCCTCACAACTTACTTTGCTCTTCCTGCCACTGGCAAGGAAAATATTGTTAATGCCAGGGGATGCTGTTATTAATAATAGTAAGTAGCTCCCACTGTCTTCATAAATCAATCCATAAAGTGGATAGTATGTTTGGTTTATTACCTTCTTTTTGCATATAAAGAAACTGAGGTTTTGAATTCTAGATCTTGAAGAGGAACAAGAGAGCACTTCTCTTGATCAAGGGCCCATGGACCCAACTAGAATTAGGAGATTCTGAGCTCAGGGAAACACTAAGGGTAGCTAGAAAACACAAGGTTTGGCAGGGGGCAAAGGGAGCTTCCCCCACCCACCCCAAGAATGTGCCTGAGACCCATTGGGTGAGGCAGCAACAGTATGCCCAAGGGGAGGCAGGCAGTCCTGGCACAGCCTTAGCCTTTGTGAAGCTGTATCCCTCAGTAGGGCATTGGGCCAGCTTCTGGGCACCATGCCATCAGGGAAAAGATGTCCAGACTAGAGGGTAGGGGAGTAGAGGAAAGGGGAAGCACCTTTGCTGAGCCCCTTTCCAGAAAGATACCAATGGTCTGAATTATCTAGCTTGATCCCTCACAGCAGAAAACTGAGGGTTATTGAGACAGTTGGTAGTCCTTGGCCCTTTAAGAGCTACAAGTATGCCTAGAGGGCATGTGTTCCACAATAGACCAGTGATAAAATTACTTCAATAAGGTACATTTTGTTTTGGGTGCTACAGCTGGATGGACCAAAGGCAGCAAGCCAAAATGCCCAGCTCCTTATCTTGAGATAACTACTCCTCTCTGAAGAGTTTGAACCACTATAGTGCTTTGCTATAGACCCCTTAGTGCCCAGGTAAGACTCTTAGATTCCAGAGGATGGTAGGAAAAGGCCCCTGGAGGAAGAGCTAGTGAAAAAAAGTACCTGGACACTGTCCTTTGGCTTATTCTCTCTCAAAGAACTGAGAAATGGAAGAAAAGGCAGGAGGAGAAAACCTGGTCAGGCAGTTATTGTCTGAAAATATTTAAAAGCCTCTATAGACCATCTCTCCCATGTGCTAATCTGGGCCTTTGCCCACCTGTATTTTCCCTGCCCACTTCCTTGAATAAGAAGAAAAACATTGCCCAAGTAAATAGCCATGTCACTCTGGGGTACCAAGTCCTGCTCACCGAGGACTAGAAATAGAAAGAAATATTTCTTCTCTGCTTAAGGCAGAGAGGAAAGGAAGAAGGGAACAAATATTTACTAGTTGCCTACTATGTGCAAGATAGTGTGCTGAGTGCTTTACAACCTGGCTAATAGTTGCTAGAATAAGGATGGTAGGCCAGGATTTGGTGTTTCCAGTCTTCTGAAAACAGTGGCACCTTATCTCCACATATCTTTAACCAGATATAACTTCTTTAGCATAGATGCTTTTTCTTACTCCCAAAAGGCAGATTTCTTTTGTACCACTTCCACTATATCAACCATATAATTCCCCACAAATTTTTTTAACCAATAATTGCTGACCAGATAGCCACAACCCCCAGATTCTAGATTCCTATTCCTCCCTTTTCCTGATCTTCATCATACCCAGTATCAATCTCCCTTCCTACCTACCTGCTTCCAGAGGAAGGTGTCACCTTTGTTGAGCTGCCAGGTGACAAGCAGGTGGAGAACTGAGAGTCCCAGGCCACTCAGCACAGCTGCCCTCATTCGGACAGGTAACAGGGTATAAATGATGTAAACAAAGAACACCGGGCACCACAGCTCAGCTGAGGCACTTTGAGGGGCAGCCACCAAAGCCATGCCCACCTGTACAGCAGCCAGAACAGCCAACACCACGTAGCTCACTACCCACATGGAATCTTGGTGAAATCCAGGACGATTACACACCACCATCAGGGTCACAAAGAGAGAGGCAGCCCCAGCTAGGAGAGCCACGTAGGCAGGGTGAGGATGAGCAGGGGCAGTGTGGAAGGCCAAAAGCACAGCTGTCAATAGCACCAGCACCCCCATCAGCAGGGTCAAGCTGCTCTGGTTCATTTGGAAGAAATAGCGTTGGTAGAGCCGTTCCAGTTTAGCTGATCGAAACTGTTTTGATTGAAACACCCTTGTCAGATGTTGCCAACAAGAACTTGCACTTCCAGGCATCCCATTGGTTGCTGCTGCCTCATTGTCCTCCAAGCCCAGGGCCACACACCTTAGCCCTAGTTCCTTCCCTTCAACTTGCCCCCCCTTTTGGGAATAGGCATCATCCTGCCACGGACACCGTGGAGGGGCCGGAGGAGTGGGGCTTGGTGGCTCAGCATCTTGGAGGCAGCTCATGTAGCGGGCACTACAAAAGCCACTGCCCCTGGTTCCTCGGTGTGGGCGCTTCTGTCCATTTCGTTCACCCCATGCCATTTTCCGCTCATCTACCTTTGGTACCAGGACACCACTAAACCAAGACATACTGCAGAGAAGGAAAGAGGTATAAAATTGAAAACATGCCCCAAATAGCTGGCTGGCATGATTTAAATGTGCATGTACTGGTGCTCCCCCACCCCAAAAGAAGGAAGACTAACAATTAACCTTACTCTAGATCATCACCCCAGATACTATCAGTTCTCACTGGCTTAAAAGGGACAATAAATAAACAATAAATCACTAAAAGCTATAGTGTCTTAGACTTTTCCAATATTCCACTTGCAGAAAATACTTTTATCAAATTAGCAAAGATAGATACTATTCCCATTTGACAGATAAGGAAAAGTTATTTGCCCAAGTTTCTATAGCTAATTAGTGACACCAAGAGTCAAAAGTGGACCCCAAGCTTACTCTCCTGCAACACTCTCAACTTGTCTCCAGTCAAGTTCAGGTCCTGAATGGAGAATCATAACCACTAAATGTTTATCGAACATGTATTACAAATAGGGCACTGTCCTAGGCACTAATTTGAATTGTCCATATTCTTTCAGGGTACCTACTTAATGTAAGTAACAGGCAGTTACTTATGTTAAAAATGTGACAAGTGGTCCTTCCTGCTAGGAAGAAGGGAAGGAAAAGAAAACTGAGGCAAACTGTTAAGTGGCATTTCAAGCTGGCACCTGAAGACAACTGGCCCTACCAGTTACTCATGTGGACAAACAATCAAACCTTTGTCTCTCCCTCCCCCAAAATTCTGGGATTTTTCCAACTAGTTTCCCTGTAGGATAGTTGGAACCTTAATTATGATCCAAAATAAGATACTTCACTGGGATGAATGGATGGCAGGGCACATCAAGATTTAGGAAAATAATACCAAAGACCCTTCAACACCATTTGATCCCCAAATTTACAAAAACAAAAAGCACCCAGCCAAAATTATCAATAACTTTCAAGGGATAGAGAATGATCAAGAATGATCAAGCTTTAATTCAGCTCCCTATGTCTTCAGTCAGACTGTTCCCACAGTTGCCTGGGACCAGATGCCAGAGCAGGCCTATTTTCCACCCTTTTCCTTTCCTGACATCCTGATCTTGACTACCTTCCCTACCCCCAACTTCCAGCTTTGTTTCTAGTCCCAGGTTACATCCCCCAAAGACCTTTTCAGGCCCTTCTCAGTAGCATAGGGTCATGAACTAAAGGATGCAAAACTCAGCCATAAAACAGTATCATTCTGGCACCTCTAGTTAGTATATTAATATAGGCAGACACCATATAAATCTCTGCCTTCCAGATGACTTACCTGGATAGCTGTGTAAGCTTTCGTCATGCTTGGTAGTGTGTGTGTGTTGGAGGGGGAGCTGTACAAAGCTCAATACCAGACTGTCCACTTAATCAATGCATTAAACCACAGTTCCTAGCAAACCATCACTCTGAATTTGACAGCCTTGGTCCTTTTATACTTTCCTCAAGGCCTGACTCACAAGTCCTCTCTGACCTCCCTCCTCTCAAGAGGCTTACCTTTAGGCATTGAAAGCTTTAAAGACTTTTCTTTTACAGCTTCCATAACTTGGAAGCTATTCCCTATTCCATTCCTATCTGATTTGCTGGCTGAGGCCAAGCCTCCAGTAGTTACCTCCACTCCCAGCTCATCTCTTCTCAGGTGCCTGATCCTTCATTCCATGCTCTATTGAGGCTTTGATTTTTTCATTTACAAATGAGGGCAACCTCCATGGGTGGTCAGAGAGAAAAGACTGCTTCCCATAGCTTCCAGGGAGACACTAATTCCAGATGTGTTCCATCTCTGCTAATATTTCACTACAACTTCAAATAATTATAAGTTATTTGATTTGCTTCCCTTTGATTCTGTTCCCTTGGCCAAAGGGAGATGGAACTTCTGGGTCTTTAATCCCTTAAAAAACTTTATAACAAATTACACTGTCCAGGTGGGGTTCCCTTAATGTCACCCCCTTCAGTTCCCCACCCCCCCAATACTCCTATTATAGAATATGGGTTCCTAAATGCCATTCTCCTTGTATTCTACAATGGATTACAAAATCCCTATCAGATTAGAATTTCCATATTCACTCCATTTCCCCTACAAGGGCTTAGATCCCAAACACTTCCCTAATCCAATTCAAATCTATTTTAAGGGATGATCTTGAGCCTCGGACTTTTCGCACAAACCTGGCACATCCCCAAAATGTGCAGATTCTCTTCCCCCATTTTGGATTAGGCCTAGGGGGATGTCAAAAGAGTAAGGGGATAAGGAATAGTATGGGGCGGGGATAAGAGGAGGAATGGAGAAATTAGGCCTGGGGAAAAACCAGGAGCATTAAGTAAAAGAGGTAGGCAGTCTTTTGACCTCACACACCTTCCTCTAACTCCCAATCCAGTTAGCAGTCCCTTCCTTTTGTACCCCTCCCCCAATTTTAATCCGCCCCGCCCCCACCCTCCTCACCAAGAAGTCAGGCTTTGGGGCAGGGGGTGAGATCTTGTGATTTTCGCTCCCCTCTCCTCCTAGGCACCCCACCCTTCTCAGGCTGGGACCTGGGTGTCCCCGTTGCCGCTCCTCCTCACCTGGCCTCACCTGCACGGACGGTCCGGGTCGGAGCCGGAGCCTGCCCCGGCCCAGCCGCCCCCGCGGGCTCCCTTTGGGAGGCGGGCAGCAAACGCTGCGTGGGGCGCCTAGCTGGGCAACTCCCTGGCTGCCTTGGCCGCCGGGCCGCGGGGCCCTGGTCCTCGCCCCGTCCCAGGCTGTCCAGCGTAGTCGCCCTCTACCCCGGATCCAGAAGTCCCCTCCCCGCGAGTTCCCGGGCTCCCCGCCTTAAAGGCGCCAGCTCCTTTTGTCCGGGCACCTTTCCCCCGTAATGGGACCGCGGGATGGGGGCTAGCGGGACCTTGGGAGCCTCCTCCCAGCTCTGCCCTACGTGCTCCGCCAGCCTTGTTAACACAAGAAGCTTCAGTTCCGTGATTAGGGTCAGGATCAGGACCCAGGCTGATCCTAGGGGAAGGGAGGGTGGGGGAGGGGTCCTAATCCTGGGGTCCGCCCCATCCTCGCCTCCTTCCTAGTAGCTGTGGCCCGGGAATCCTGGGCGTCCACGCCACCCAGCCTCTCCCCGGATCTTCCCCGCCCACCAGAGGTCCGGTTTCCTTCCTGCCCAGGTCCTCTGGGAGCTGAGGTTAACCTGTGCCCTCAGTTTTCCTCCCTCCGCCCCCCTACCCCAGTTCCCGCCCGGCTACGGATTCTGGTTCAGGCTCCTCAGGGAGCCCCGTTTAATAATTAATTAAGGTTTCATTCCAAAAGGCGCCAGGTGTATCTGGCCAGCTTTCCCCCACTACCTCCCTCCCATCCTCCGCTCTCGCTCACTCTTTCTCTCTCCCTCCTCCTTCTCTCCTCCTCCTCCTCCTCCTCCTTCTTCTCTCTCTCTCTCTCTTAAACATTGTTTTAGGATTTTGAGGATTCTCAGAGCACTCATTTCTCAACATTCTGATCTCCTATTTCTTCTATGAAATCTTCCTAGGCCATCCTCCCTTCTCTGAAATCCAATGCCACTTATATCTAAAATGTAAGTATTTAGTACTTTAGCACACTGTATAATGGAAAGAGCATCTGAATCACTCTTAGTAATAGTGGAAATAACATTTGTAAAAGTCACTATAGTTGTGCATACCTTTTGACCCTACTGCCACTGCTAATTAGGTCTAAATCCCAAAGAAATTTAAAAAAAAAAAAAAAAAAAAGAGGAAAAAGACATTTAGCAGCTAGTTTTCCAGTAGCAAGAAATTGGAAACTATAAGGGGTCTCATCAGTTGAGGACTGACTGAACGAAAACTATATTTACATAGTAACTAGGAAATGAATATAAGTGAAAATGAATAAAATCAGGAGAATATACAATAGCATCACTGTTAAAAAAAAAAAAAGAAAGAAAGAAAAATACTTGGAAAATTTTAAATCTAATCAACTCTAATAACCAACTCCAGTTTCTGAGTACTGAAGATAAAACATGCTACCCACATCCTACAGAGGTAATGGAATCAAAGTGCAAAATGAACATACATTTTTGTATTTAACATGAATGTACATATTTTCTATAATGATTTTGGTTTTAGTTTTTAATTAGATAAGGGGGTAGGAAGGCAAGGTTAATATCACAAATAGAATTTAGAATCGGAAGAAAACAGAAGAAAAGTTAATAGGAATAATAAATGAGCAGGATACTTTTGAGAGTTACACATTAACTATGGGCTTTACTGTTTAAATGTAATAAATTTCAGATTTATTATCGAATTATAATTAATATATAAAAATAATCTAAATTAAATAAGTTAAAATAATTATGTTAAATAAAATGCAAAAATATCTGCCTCACAGTATTGTATAAATTAAATAAAATAATAATTTAACAAAATAATGTTCATGAAAAGTACATTGTAGCCCCACCCCTCCAAAGGGAGATCCCCTTAAGAACAGTCCTGACTTCCTGATTGGCAGAAAAACTTCTAGTGGGATTCAAGAGAGAAGTAAAAGAGAAGATTGTCTTTGGAATGGCTATCAGTGTCTCAAGAGCTATAGAAATCTGGAGAAGCCAGTGTTCCAAGTTTCCCCTTTAACTAAGAGCAGATGTCTCCAGGGAGACAATTCTCACAGTTGAGCTGAGATTGTATCTTGGTTCCAAGTGGAAGAACCCATTTGCTACTATATATTCTATTGTCTGTAACTTTCCCATTTTTGTTTCAATGTTTGCTCATTAGTTGGTGGGAATAAGCTAAACAAAGATTAAACTATTGCCCTCCCTGTCTGGGGGCAGGACTATTTCCGACTCAGTATGACCAGAGTATTCTGTATCCTGAAAAGAGCATAGTATCCCTAGACTGCAAAAGCTGGTATAAAATAGGTAGATAGAATTCAAGCCTATTTTGGAAATAGAGTAAAGAAATGAGAACCCAACCATAATGCTTTCTTCTCCAGAAAGCTGATCAGTGCAATCTCTTTTGGAACACTACAGACCCCAATTCTAAATCCAATTAAAAATATTCCTACAATGAGGGCCACTGAGGTTCCTGTAGTTTGGATTTAAACTATTATAATATATAGAATGCATTAGAATCCATTACAGCATTAAAACAGACAAAATGCTATAAGATACACATGTAAATACACCTTAACAATGTGTCAATTCTTAGAGAAAAAAATCTACAAACTTAGTATTTTCTTCTATCTCTTAGCTCTCCATTCTGGTTACATAAGCAGGCTCCCTACTTTTCCAGTTAATATATTTGCTGAATGATATTCCTTATGTTATTTTTTTTTCTTTTTTCTTTTTTTTTTTTAATTAAAGCTTTTTATTTGTATAACATGTATGGGTAGTTCCCCAGCATTGATCTTTACAAAGCTTTCCATTACAAATTTTACCCCTAGTCCCCTCCCCTCCCCTAGATGGCAGGAAGTCCACTACATGTTAATAATGTTGAAATATTTGACAAGTTGTGCAAGAAAAATCCTATCTACAAGAAAAAAAAAAAAAAGAAAATCAGAGAAAGGAAACACAATGCAAGCAAATCTCAATAGAGAGCATGAAAATGTTATGTTGTGGTCCATATTTCATATCCCTCTCCCTGGGTGTATATGGTTTTCTTCAGTGAACAATTGGAACTGGTTTGAGACAATTCTTTGTTGCAGAGAGCCAAGTCCATCAGAATTGATCATCATGTAATATTGTTGCTGCTGTGTATAGTGATCTCCTGGTTCTGCTCATCCTTATGTAATTTTTTTTTTAAATCAGAAATAAATTTTATTATCCACAGCTAGTTAGCCTTACCTTGCCTTTTCCTTGCAAGGCGTTCTTTTTTTTTTTTTTTTTTTTTTTTTTTTTAAA
>JAJPUD010015685.1:3700-36551 GCA_023553655.1 Myrmecobius fasciatus | reverse complement strand
AGAGAGAGAGAGACAGACAGACAGACAGACAGACAGACCCACAGGGAGGGATAGAGACAGATAGAGACCAAGAGATAGAGAGAGACTAAGGCAAAGAGACAGAGATACCATTTATTAAGCACTTTCTATGTACCAAGTACCATGATAACTTTTGACATTTAAAAATACAAGTGTAATATTTGGGGATAGAAATACAAGTAAACAAGACACCATTTATCTTCAAGGAGTTTACATTCTAATGGGAGAAAACAACACATGAAAGGGAACTGAAAAGGGTTAGTGGTAGTACCCACATAGGGGCATGGTAATATAGTATGGTGATGAAGTACAGAGTATGAAGATCTCACTACTGGCAGTCTTGATGTTTCCGATTCTCACATAGGTTAAGAAACTTTAAGGGCCTTTAGTGAAAAAATCATTAGGAAAATGTACCTTGTTTATATTCTTATGGATTTGGCTTCACTCTCCTTTCCACTTCTTGATCTGCAGTGGGCAAAAACAACCACCCATAGGATCGTTGATTTCAAGCAAGAAGGGAGCTTAAAAATAAATATTGTTCTGGAGTGGAGGAAGAAAGAAAGCTGAGGCATGCTCAGCTGGTTGTATAGAGAATAGAGGTAGATGTGTAATTATGAGCAAGAAAAAATTTATCAGCACCTCAAGAAATTCTCTAAATCTGCAAATATCTGCATTGGTGAAGGCAATTCCTCATACCAGGGATGACTTATACTGACTAAATCAGTAGTCATCCTCTCTGTCCCTCATCTATATATCACCATTGTCACCAAAAAATGGTACAGAAAAAAGAGCCCTTAACTGTAGTCTGAAGACCCAGGTTCAAATTCTGTGTGACCTAGTGCCTTGGTAAGAGTTCTGGGTTTGGACCTAGTATTGGCCCTTATTTGTTCCATGATCTTGAGCAATTGACTTGACTTGACCTCTTTAGTGCTTCAGTTTTCTTGCCTATGAAATGAGGGGGTCTGATAAGAGGCTCTCAAAGATCCTTTCTAACTCTAAATCTATGTTTCTACAATGGTCTCTAAAAAAAATGGCTTTTAGAGACTATGTTGCTATTCATAGAAAGTATGGAATCTTAAGTTATTTAATCTCCATAATACCTCTTTATTGTCCATATAAAAAGGATACCATGAAATAACTCAAAGGGAAGATTATAGAGGCCAGATGAAAATATTACCCTAGAGTCTATACTCTGAGTGTGTTTTGTTCACGAAGTAATGCTACTTCTCAGTTAGGATGGGGGTTGGGTGGAGCTACATTGGCTGTGCTGAATTTCCGATGAACTCCAGACTGTGTAATCTGGGTCCTGTCTGCCAAAAACCATCCATCATCTCCTGCTCTGACCTTGGAGCACTGCCTGTTCCAGGCAAGGCTGGCAATTAGCATGTAGGGTAATGAAGACAGGCAAGTATCTAAGGGGCTTTTCATTAACAGATCAAAGGATAGAGTAGAGTGCTGGACACATTAATGGGCACAATCATAACTCAACTTGCCTTGAAATAGTACTACAAGTGTGTGTTCACAGTTAAAAATAAAGTGTTTACCGCAATGGTATATGGAAATTGTCTTCATTCCTACCCTGAAATGCAGTGATCATCACTGGCAGGGGCTCAGGTGTGTCCCTGATTCTCATATAGGTTAAGAGGTTTTGAGGGGTTTTAGTGAAAACCCACTTGGAAAATGTGCCTTATTTATAACCTTATGGAATTGTTACTCATAACCTTATGGAATTGTCTCCACTCTCCTTTCCAGTCCTCCCTCCCCTCAACTTGATGAAGGGGAGTAAAAACCATTATCCAGCTGATCACTTGGGGAATGGCTGAATAAGTTATGGTATATGAATATAATGGAACATTATTGTTCTATAAGAAATGATCAGCAGGATGATTTCAGAAAAGCCTGGGGCATGAACTGATGCTAAATGAAGTGAATAGAACCAAGAGAACATTGTACGCGGCAACAAGATTATATGATGATCAACTGTGATGTACTTGGCTCTTTTCAACAATGAGGTGATTCAGGGTAATTCTAATAAACTTGTGATGGAGAGAACTATCTGCATCCAGAAAGATGACTATGGGGACTGAATGTGGATCCCAACATAGTGTTTTCACCTTTGTTGTTGTTGTTGTTGTTGGCTTGCTTGTTTTTTTTCTTTCTTATTTTTTTCCCTTTTGATCTGATTTTTCTTGTGTAGTATGATAAATGTGGAAATATGTTTAGAAGAATTGTACATGTTTAACCTATATTGAATTATTTGCTGTCTAGGGGAGGAAGAGGAAGGAAGGGAGAAAAATTTGGAACACCAAGTTTTGCAAGGGTGAATGTATTTTGAAAAATAAAAATCTATTATAATTTAATTTTTTTTAAATGAAAGAAACTAAAATGTTATATATTAATGCAACCCCCCCAATTATCCACAAGATCATTAACTTGAGAGCAAAGAAGAGATCTTAAAAATGATTGAGTCTATCCCCTCACCCCACATTGTGGATGAAAAAACTGAGGCCCAGAGAAGTGAAATGACTTGCCCAAAATCACAGAGGTAGAGAATAAAGACCTGGGATTCAGCTCTAGGTTTTCTGACCCCAGATCCAACGCTCTTTCTACTATGCCTCACTGCCCATGATGCTGTCAAAATTTCCTTCTGGGATATCAATATTATCTTTTTAGATAATTTATCTTTTTAGAAAGTTTTCTTCACTTCAAGCCTATATATTCCTCTTTGCAATTCACATCATTTATTCCTCATTCTGTTTTCTGGGGCCAACCTGAATAAGGCAAATTCTGTTTCCATGGACAATCTTGGAAATCTTCAACCCTCCCCCCCCTTTTCTCCTCCCAACCCCATGATCCCTTTCACTTCCACTATCTATCTCAGAGTCAAACAGTCATGTAAGAAGTCTAGAAATGAAAATGTGATCCTAAAAATACAGAAGGGGATTCAGCCAGGATTTTTGCTCACCAAGTTTGGCTCCTAGGCAAAGACCCCACTGCTACTGAATTCTCAGGACCCACTTTATGCTAGACCACCTGAGCTTTCTTTTACCTTCCTAAGAATGATCCTTTGTATTCAAAGTCCAAACCTAGAAGTGAGTATCCTTCAACTTGAGCATTCCATAGACTGCATTCTGAATGGGTGTATGATGTAACCAAGTGTTATTACAGTATGATTCAAACACCCCATGGCACAGACCGTCATGTCAATCAAACAAAAAAAGAAACTATTGGATCCCCAAACACAGAGTTTCAAGATTGGAAGGTATCTCAATGACCAGCTAGTCTGGTCTACAGCTGAGGAAAGGATCCCTTTATGGATTAAGCCTTTGCTGAAGTTCTTTAGTGAGGGGAAATGAGTACCATCTGGTGCAGGCCATGACATTTTAGATCATAATTATTATTTTTTTATTCTCATTATGCCAGCACTTATATAGCATTTCAAGGCTATTTCTCACAGCAGTCTTGTGAGGTAGGTACCATTTTTATCACCATTTTACAAGTAAAGAAACTTAGATTGAGAAGGATAAATAACTTGCCCAAAGTCATACTAATAGTCAGATGTTTCTGAGTCCAATTCCAACAATATTTACTCATATTATATGAAGCTTAAACTTGCCTCTTTGCAGTTCTCACCAATTACACCTAGTTCTTCCCTCTAGGGACAAGTGAAACAAGTCTAATCTCTCTTCTGACAGATATTATGTCTCCTCACTCCCCCACCTCTCTACTTCCCCACATCTAAGTCTTTTCTTTGGATTCAGCACACCCAGTACCTTGGTATCTTCCACATATTGCAGGATCTCAATTTTTTCTCAGGATGCTCTCCAACTTATTAATGCCCTCTCCAAAAGTAAGCATAGAAAATCAAACACAATAGTCCATATGTGGTTTGACCAGTTTGGGGCATAGGAAATGATTGGGCATTATGACTCTCTTAATAAAGCCTTGACATTTCATTCACTTTCTAAGGCATCAAATCACAATTGATTTTTATTTAACTTCTAGGATGAAAGCTACTGAAGCCATAGATTTTTTCATACAAACTGATTTCTAGTTGTGTCTTTCCTATTGTGTGGCAGATTTTTAAAAAATCAGATGTAAGATTTTACATTTATTCATATTAAATTTCATTTTATTAGTTACCTCAAATATTTTAGTCTGGAGACAGACTATATATGTCTGTCTATGTACCTATCTATTTAAATATATTTGAAATCCTTGGAATCCAGGTTCTTCTACACAGTGTGTTAGCTATCCCTCTGAGCTTTGTGTCATCTTAAATTTATTATTTGTTATAATAATTATTATATTATATATTTAATAATAATTAGGATCCAGACCATTATCTGGCATTATAGATCCTTGAGGGT
The DNA here is from genome assembly GCA_023553655.1 of Myrmecobius fasciatus. Lineage (NCBI taxonomy): Eukaryota > Metazoa > Chordata > Mammalia > Dasyuromorphia > Myrmecobiidae > Myrmecobius > Myrmecobius fasciatus. The sequence goes on along the minus strand of JAJPUD010015685.1, from coordinate 32,163 downwards.
TGCAGGATTATTGAATATATACATATTAGAAATTGCTATCTGATCCATATTTCATGTAAAAAATATATGGATTATGATTCAGTAATCATTTTTCTGTAAATTGAATAAATGGTTATATATATATGCACCTACATATGCAAGACATTTTTTAAATCATGCAGATGCTGTTGTGATGAATAAAATGCACATTTATTCAAAAGCATTATTAAATAAATTACTTCTCTTTTGTTGTTCTGTATTTTCTCATAAAACAAACTAAAATTACAGCTACTATAAAGTGGGGAGAAATGAGTTGAAATTAAAATAGAATTCTCCCCTTTGTAAAGGATGGGTAGAGCAATTACAGGTATTGCACATTGCATATAATGTTAAGTCTCAGTAGATATGTTCGGGTAGCTTTGCTGAACTGCCTCTTTCCCTTCTTTCTTTTGCATCCTTTTTCAAAAAACAAAAGAAGAAAAAACAAGTGATAGCTTACTGAATACATTCAAAAATAAAACTGACATGAAAAGGAAGCCAAGTTTTTAAAGGAGTCCTCCTGCTGGAAAAGTTTGGAGCCCTCTTGGCTAATATTTATTTCTATGTAAGATAAAAATGCTGCTGATGCTTACAAGCTTTGTGTTCTTGACCAATTAGTTTCTTTTTTTTTTTTTGACTTTTGGTTTCTACATTTGTAAGATGGTGATAACATAGACATTACCTGCCCCAAGGGTGGTAAGAGAATGTGTTTTGCAAGCCTTGACATGCTATCTAAGCATGAATTATAATATAGTCTAGAAATACAAAGAAAGATGGGCCTTGGAGGCATATTTTCTCCAATGGGCAGGAAGCATGACCAAAATCTTAGGTTAATGGGGATTGGCCGCCTTTTCTAGTGCTTGGCATTTCTCAGGGAACCTATTTGTATTAACTCTTAATTAGTGCTGGATTTCATTTTTATAGGATCACAGGATTCAGAGTTGGAAGAGTTCAGTTTCTTTACAGATAAGGAAACTGAGTCTGTAGTGTGTCCCTCATCTTTTTTCACCTTTCCTCAAATATGTTATAATATCTGAAATGCTTTTATCCTTTTGTTCTTTTGTCTTTTCAAAGTTTAGTTTCTGAAGCCTTTCAAGGAAAAGGGATTTAAATGACTGAGAAAGAAATTTTAAATTAACATTCTTGGCAGTCTCTTGTGGGATGAAATTTCTCTTGATTCTCAGACTACAGCCAGACCACAATACACCAGGGACTTGCTTCAGGGAAGGCAAGACTTTGAGTTCAAGGGCTCTTTTTCCCTCTCGGGCTGCCAACCAGACTTCATGTGACCAATTTGATTGGGAGAATCATTTGCTAGGTACCAGGGCTTATTGAAGATCCAGAGAAGAATTGAAAATAAAATAAATGGAATAAACCATCTCTGCCTAAAATCTTAAAATCACTGTTTTTGAAAAGTAACAAATTGAGAAGGGCAGCTAGGTGGATAGAGTACTGGAGCTGGATTCTGGAAGACCTGAGTTCAAATGTAACCTCAAACACTAGCTGTGTGACCCTGGGCAAGTCACTTAACCCTATTTGCCTTAGTTTGTTCATTTATAAAATGAGCAGGAAATGGCAAAACACTCCAATATCTGTCAAGAAAATCCCAGAGGGGGTCATAAAAAGTCAGACATGACTTAACAATACCACAATAAATTGAAATACAGTGTGATGTGATTCAAGAGTCTTGGGAGTTTTGAAGACTTGGTATAAATCAGGCCTCTTACCTATTGTGTGAATGCAATGAAGATACTTACCTGAAGAGTTGTCTCCAACCTGGGAAAGAATTTCCCCAACCAGAATGCCCCATAGCCATGCAATCACAGGTCCATAGTAACAAAAAATATATAGAGTCACAGAATAAGATGATATAAAACATTAGAATTGGACCTTAAAGACTATCTAATCTCATTTTACATATAAAGAACCTGAGGTCCAAAGTGGGAAAGTGACTAATTTTGAATCATAGAATGGATCAATGAGAGGATAAGAATTTGAACAAAGTCTCCAGGAACCTAAAATGATTTCTTTCCTATTTTTCTCCCTTCCTCAAATAAAATCCCCCAAGAAAATATAACAGGACTAGGGCCAAGTGTGGGCCCTTGGGAAAGACTAGCACTATTCTGGCCAGCAAATTCCAGTAGGAGATGGTGCTAGCAGGGCCTGCCATAAGTGTCTTCAGGGACAGGTTAGCATCTCTGAAAATTTCTCATCTCATTTCTTATCTCAATCAATTCTCATCCTACAGCACACTGCTATTATCGGGGAGCAAAGGGGTGACTGACTCCTAAACATATTTCTCATCTACACCCAGAGACCACCTCGAAGCTCCCAAGTGAAATAAGTCACACAGGGGTAGGAAAGGGATCTTGGATATTTCTAGTCCAACTCCTTTGACTTACAATTGGAGAAATCGAGGCTTTAGGAGCTGTGACTTGTCTAAGGTCACCAAGGCAGTAAATAGTGGGGGTAAGATTCTAATTAGTTCTGATTCCAAATTCAACTAACTCCTCTCCCACCCCCACCCCCGCTATTTTCCTCGTAGCAAATTGCTTCTGGGGAGTGTGAACCTCAGTGCTGCTCATATCCTCATCTCTCTGTCTGGTGATGTTCCCTTCCAGGCAGCCTCAATGTCATTTTCAAGGGTTAGTTAGTTGAGTTAAACAGGCTCGTATCCATTCTGTTCTAATCTTCCCTCTGGTACCCCTGTGGATCCCAAGTGGCTTGGCTCTGAGTGCCCTTTCTCTGGGCCGCCCATCGCGGGAGTTGCCGGGGAACTGGGATCAGTAGAAGGAAGAAGAAAAAGATTGCTGGTAGCGAAGGCGGAAGAGTAGTCTCAATAAGGTCCTTCAACTTCCTTACAGTCGAACCTTTCCGGATATCTGCCAAGCTGATGACTCCCGGTCCGGGGCTAGGGCTGGCCTTGGTACACGTATTATATTGGGACCTGGCCTGCTGTCCTCGGCGACACTGCTGTTCCAAGACTGACATCTTCCTCTCATTGGAACCTTATTTTCTCAAACAAACGTCCAGAATGAGCAGGGAAATGAAGACAAAAACCTATTTTATTTAAATGCCGGCTGTGTGCCGGGTCCGAGAGAATCTTTGTCTGTGAACTTGCCCTGAACTCCAATGTCAGCTCTCTCACGCTTTAATTCAATAGGTATGAATCTTATAGTCAATTATTAAAAAAAGTCATTATCCAATTTAAAAAACATATAAGACGTGACTCCTACCCGAAAAGCTAAGGGCAAAAAACATACTGTATGTGTACCGGTAATATTATATATATATGGGTAATATGCTTATTTCTGAAATACTCTAAGGCTGTAAATTATAAGCCAGTTACAGACTAGTTTCTTCACCATTGACACTGGAATCAACAGGTCCAGAATTCTATCAATGTGTATATAGATGCACACAATATTTATATCTAGATTTGTATGTATGAGTAAATATGTACACCTATAAATTCTTGTGCACATATATCTATACACATATGCATATATAATTTGTATATGTGTATTGTGTACATATAAATATCTATATGTAATATCTGTATCTTTACCTGTGTAGGAATCTTTCTAGTGAAGAACTGATTTTTACTAACACAGGCTGGGAATTGGTTTGTAATTTATAACCTTAGAGTGGTGCCAGAAATAAGTATTTTGTTTTCCTTTAACAGATATTTCCCTTTTCCTTCAATTACTTAATGACTTTAAATTTTGATTAATTTTCTGCTTGCAGTTTATTGTAGCATTAGAGTAAAATATGGATCTAATCTAAGTTTTGGATATAATGCTATCCATTTTCCCAATCATTTTTTATTTAACAATCATGCCCATTCCCTGATATTTTGCAATATTTGTTAAACTCAACATTAATCTATTGTACATATTATGCTTTTCATTCCCACCACCATCTTCCCCAACTTTCTAGCCGAAAGAGAGAGTAAATTTTATGTGAAAGGGCTTTGAAAAGAATATCTGGTTTCCAATCCCAGCTCTTCTCATGTTTAGTTTTATGAAATCGAACCAAACAAAATTAGTTGTCTAAAACAAAGGCCCTTGTTGAAGAATTACTCATACATGTTTTGCAAATAAAAAGTTAAAAAAAAACAAGAAAGAAAACAAAGGCCTTGAACTAAATTTCTGAGAAGACTCCCAGATATTAGAATCTAGGATTTTAAGTCTAAAGCGCTATGAAAATGTAAGCTAATAATTTTTGTTTAGTTTGGTTGCTTGACTAAAAAGTGAATCTTTGAGCCTCAGAGGTATTGGAGAGACTGGTCACTATAGATTTCGGCCTCCCACTTGAATATTCTACCGTAAGACCATTTCTTGGGCTCTTTGGATCACAAATGTCCCCAAAAGTGTCCAAAGGTAAAGGCCAAAAAAACTATTCGCTTTTAGGTTGGAAGCATTGCTAGGGCTGCAGGTGAAGTTGGGGAGAGGGCAGGGAAACAGAGACAGTCACACACACTGTGGGGGGAGAGAGAGAGAGAGAGAGAGAGAGAGAGAGAGAGAGAGAGAGAGAGAGAGAGAGAGAGAGAGAGAGAGAGACCAGAGACTGTGACAGAGAGAGACACAGAGACAGAGACAGAATGACAGAGACAAAGGTTGACAAAGACACAGACACTCTGAGAGACAGGCAGAGACTGAAAGACTGAAGCAGGCAGAAACAAGCAGAGAGAACGAGGGAGAGTCAGGAAAACAACGACAGGGAATAAAATATTTGGCTAAATCCCTGAGGGTCGTCAGAAGTGGACTGTCCATGGAACCTAGACTAACAGGGTGAAAACAGGTATAGGCCTGTGGCTGGAGCAAGAAGAGGCTTCGGTGAAGTAATTATCACTCTTTCTCACTTGAGAGGAATCTCGTTATTAGCTAGCTCCCCTCTTGACCTCCAGGCACCGTGAGCAGCGGCTTAGGGTTCAGTCAAATTCTGGCAAGAGGTTGGCCGCTGACTCTGGAGAGGGGGGGTACATACTCCTTCCCCCCTTTCCGCCCCAAATCCCTACTCCCAGCATTTTCAAACCTGAATTTTGGAGCCTCACTGGGAAATAAGGTCCCTGTTATTCTGGTGATAAGAGGTGTAGTGCCCAGACCCTTGTGTACTTGCTTTCTTCACCTGCCTGTCCTAAACGGAGGAAGCTGGCGGCTCTCTGGCCGTGTCCCAGAGCCCCAGCCGTCCAGTCTCCTCCTCTGTTTACTGATGGTCCAGATAGCTGAGGCAGAAGAGCGCGACCGTTCGCTAGCTAGTCATAGGGATCCTCCTTATCGCCGGCGGAGGCACCAGGAGGATGTTTTGACTGCTCTGAATTAAACTGTTTGTTGTTTCTCGCCCCAGTAATTGACAGTTGATAGGGGTTTTTGAGGAGCCGAGAACTGCTCGTCTTCCGGAGCCCAGCTTTTGTTCTATTCTCCCCTACCCCACTCTCGTTCATTTTCTTGGTCCGCTCACAGGAATTCCTCGAACCCGTTACCTTGCAGCAGATCGGCCCTGCTGTTAGAGATCCTCCTCTTAAAATCTTAAAATTCTTTAAATGCACACTGTACATAAGATTCCTGCCTGAATATATCTCTCGCTGTTCAATTGCCTCTAGATTTAGCAAGAGACTGAGTAGCGCTAAATCTTCTCTTTAAACAAAACAAAACAAAACAAAAACAACCCTTTCACCAGTCCCCTCAGGGTATTACATCTTAATTATATTTTTGGGTATTCCTAGAGCCCCAATTCCTCCAAGTGGAGTGGATTACAGGGCACGCGGTGAGGTAGAAAGAGTTCAGACCTTATATAGTTAGAAGATCTGACCTCCAATCTCTATTGACACAACCTAGAAAGTTATAGCCACTCACTTAATTGTCTCAGTCTCACCCATGAAATGAGGAACAGAATGTTCTACAAAACTGAATGTACTATATAAATGAGAGCTATCTTCGCACGGAAAGTCGTTAGCCTCAATTTCCCCGCCTTTAAAATGAGACCGTTCGACTAGAAGATCTCTTCCTCAAGCATTAAATTCAATGCTCTTGGTGTTTGGACAGTGGTGTAACTTCTCAGCTTTGGAGTCAATCTCCAAAGCTAGTCTCCAGGATTGGGTCGCGAGTAGGATCCTGCAAATGAAAAGTGGGACTTGTCGAGCTTCTGATCTCGGTACTTGGCCACAATGCTGAGTTTTGAGGCAGATTGCCTAGTGTTTGGGAGTCGAACTGAGTCATCTTTGAGTCAATTCTGTAAACCTATGTATACTCTGAGCTTGAGTTTTGTTTTTAGACTCCTTGAGGATCGCAATTATTTTCATGCCCAAGTATCTGGCATTTATTTAGTATCCTAACAAATGTTTATCGATTGAGTTATTAAAAGATTCGAATCCTCTCACATGAAGATTAAGTTGGTCTTATTGACTGCAGAGAGGCAAACATATATGTGTGTAATATATATATATATATACATACACACACAAATATACGTAAATGTTATATGTACACAGATACACTAATAGACGGGGTGGGAGTGTGGGTGGTGTGGAAGGAGGGAAGAAACAGCTCTAGGATTTAGGGAAGTCCCGAAAGCTGAGGAGAAGAAAATGAGAAGAAAGGAGAGATAGAGACAGCTTTGGTGGTGAAAAGAGCCTTGGATTTGTTAAAATAAAACAGGTTCCATTCTATCTCTGCCTGTTAACCCATACTCTCTGGACCTTAGTTACCTTTCTACAATTCCTGTATAAAATGGCATTCTTTTTTTCTTTTTTCGTCTTATACATGAAATTGTATTGGTAGAAGAATAAACCATAAATGACTGCGGCCAGCCCAAGACTTCTCCTGCTTGGCGGTTTCTTTAAAAATTGCGGTATCAGGACTGTACTACCAAAGAGTTTGGGAGATTCTAACTTGCGTTTTGAACCCTGATGATCACTTCTAGAAAAGTAGGACCCAGGAACCAGGTCAGAGAAAAGATGAAGGGAGGCAATTTCCTATTTGTACCTTTGAAATTGTCTCAGGGTCTTTGTTACAAAGGTTGACTCACTGGCTTGGAGGGAGGGAGGACAACATATTTAGAAGGGGAAAATGATTCGAGACAAAAGATACCAATTAAAACTAAGGTGGGGGGAAGCTAAAAGAAACTCCTGGTGGAAACTCAGTATTCGAGAGCCTGGTTTGCTGGCTGCTCAGCCTAGACCCAAAGGAGCGGGGGCATCCAGGGAGCCTCCGGAGGGTAGGGAAGCTTTGCGATGGCAGGGAGGTTAGCTGAGTGATCAGTAGAGGCCAGTGAAGGAACACCACAAAGTTGGGTTAAGTGGGGTGGAGAGTAGCATAGTACGTGTTGGAATCTCAGCTGACACTACTTGTGTGACCTTGGTACAGCTATCACCGCTCTGAACTTTGGCCTTCCTCTTCTGTAAGATACTATTTGCACCACCTACCTCATTGGGTTGTTGTTACTCATATAGCTACAATGAAAAATATATATTAAGAGGTTTATCTGTTGGAATTGTACCGTTATTGTACATGTTAGAGGACTAAGAATTACTGTAGCTGCTTCTGATATCCGCAATTGCCCAATTCTACTGAAGAAGGCCGTTGGGAGCTGAAAAAAGGAGATACCGCAGGGTTAGTTCACGCTCTTTAATGACAGCTCGGGGCAGGGTGGTTTGGGGTCTCTTTTCTTACAATGAGGAAACACTTAAATAGGGCCAGCAGCCTAGCCAGAGAGGGTGAGCTCATACCTCCAGCTCAGCAGACACAGTAGTTCAGATACCAAGATCCGAGGCAGCCGCTTTGATTTGGGGGAGGGGAATGAGAAATAGGAGTGATATAGTGAGTTAGGAAGGGCCAAATCTTGAGGGACCTGTTTTGGGGTATTATGCCATCTCCTATCCAACAAGATGACTCTGGGATTCAGAATACTAATACAACTTTCTCTCCTCCCTCTAGGACTCGACTATAGGAACCTGCTGATTTTAGATGGGTGGGGGAGGAGGAGGTCTGATTCCCTTCTTATTCACTTATTTTGGTTGGGCGGGGGGACCCATAAACCCCAGCCTCAATGCCTGTAAGTCTGGTCACAGAATATAATCTTTCTGAATGGTACTGTTGGTAGCCAGATGTCCTGGCTGCTGCCTGAGAGCTGAGCGAGCCTCCCAGGAGCTGTGGGAGGCAGCGGTTGAAGGGATTGCAGAGGCTGCAAGTGCTGTAGATGGGCTTTGGGAAAGGGGGTTGTAGTAGCTCTTTCTGGAGATTGGTTCTGGCTGCCGTGGGCTCCACTAGCAGGCAGAGGGCTTTTCCTTTCTATCCATCCCTGCGGGCCCAAGTAGGCATAGATAGAAATCCTGTCCAGTCCCAGAACACTTTGTATCTTACATGAAGGACGACCCCATTCACACAGCTACTAGCCTGGTGCCGACTCTTTGTCCAGAGTCCCAGGTTAACAATGTATAGGGGCAGTACAATTCTCCGAGGCCCTCTTTCCTTTCCTGCCCCTCCTGGTCCTCTTTTCTCCAGCAGTCCAGGTTAGCTGCAGCTCTCAGGGTTAAGCCGACAGACTTCCCACCCCACTCTAGCTGCCCACAGACTCCCTACCTTTTCAGTCAGATGGGTAATGGGGGAGGGGTGGGGAGCAGAGGGACAACAGGGTCGAGAGAGCCTGGAAACCCGCACTAGGACCCCCTTCCCTCCCTTTCTCCACTCCTGGAAAGCCGAAGGCCTCTCTTCCTACCAGGCCCGGATCCCATGCAAAGTGGAGACCCCCGCGTTGCTCTGCGGAATGGGCGTTTGCACTGCATTCAAGTCCCCGACACTGAAGTTCACGAAGTTGTTGGCCGCTGCGGAGGGCTGTACTGCCTGCACCGAGGGATAACCACAATTGTAGTTAGGGTTGCACGCCGGGCCGCTGTAGTTGGCATAGGCCGGGTAGGCATTGTAGCTGTACGGGTTGATGCTGACGTTGTAGGGGGAGCTGTAGGGAGAAGAGTCCCCCAGGCAGGGCTTCCCGTCTCTCACCAGTACTGGCACAGCTATTCTCCTGGGCGGGGGGAGACCCACCATCTCCAGAGTCTGGTCCTGTCTCTGTCTTTTACATTTGTACCTTCTGTTCTGGAACCAGATTTTGACCTGTGTGGAGGTGAGCTTCAGCACACTGGCCAAGTGGTCTCTTTCCGGAGCCGACAAGTATTTCTGCTGTTTGAACCTTCTCTCCAGTTCATAGACCTGGGCCTGAGAGAACAGAACCCGAGGTTTCCGCCTTTTTCTCTGCCTTGGGCGATCTGGGTCTTCTAAGTCCTTTTTCTCCAACTCCAGGTTCTTTTGCAGGGAACAAAGATCTGCAAGGAACAAGGAGGGAAAGGCTCAGTCAGAAGCAGTAGAAGGGAGGGTTAGGTGATGCAAGTGGATGTTCAAAAAAAGAATTTTTAAAAAATTGATGGGGAGTATTCTGATTAGTGGAAAACTTTTTTGGTTTTCATTTGTTTTGTTTTTAAATAGCTAACACTTTAGAGGGAAAACATTGCTTAGATATGGGAGGAGAAGCCAGACTGGAAACTAGCACAATATATGAATGATTATATAGAGACAGAGCATTTCTCTACAGAATGGTAGAGCTGTGGGTGTCGAAAGGGTAGATCCTAATACTTAATAATAGAAAAGATCTTCGCGGGTTTTTTTTGTTGTTTTTGTTTGTTTTTGTTTTTTTAAGAGCTGGGAAGGATCCTTTCAATTTTACAGTTGAAGAAACTGAAGTTATGAAATCGGAATGTGACTTGTCCAGAGGAATCTTGTGGCAGAGTGAAAATCCGAATTTAGGTCTTTTGTCAAGTTTCCTGCTCTTTTCGTTAGATTCTACAATCCGTTGGAGTACAAAAAGAAAATAAAAAGAAAGGAAGGAAAGAAAGAAAAAATAAAGGGAGAAAAAGGAAAAGAAAAATTGCTTTTCTGACGATTTTTTTTTCCTTCTGAAGAGTCAAAGGTTCAGGGTTCGAATCCTGGTTCTATCACTTACTAGCTCTGATTTCGGAAAGAGATTCCCCCTTTCTAGGACTCTTGTTTTCTTTCTAGGACTCTTGTTTTCTTAACCGTAAAAGAAAGTAGATTGGAGGAGATGATCTCTAATGTCTTTTTCTAGTTCTCTATCATCCCATGAGCCTAAGAAATAGGTGAGTTGGGAAAGTTACCAGTTAAGAAAAATCTGTCTAAACACATAATTAGTCTTTAGAGAAAACCAAGAGACTGAAACTTCAGCCTTTCAGAAGGAAGATAGTGCTGATCACTTTCTTGCTGTTAGATATGGTCTCAAATCTTCCCGTATTCAGATCAATCCCTTCTACTTCTTTCTAGATTTCTAGCCTCGCCGGCTGAAGATAAAATAGTAGCTTACATTTATAAGGGGATACATGATTGCAAATCGAAATCTTTGTTTTAACTGCTCTCCTCGGGATGCCTTGTTTGTCCCTAGTCTAAACTGGAGCTAGCAAGCTCACGTTTGCTCTGGAATTCCATAAGTAATGCAAGTTTTGTTACCCCCATTTTATGGACAAGAAAACTGAGATTCCTGGAGGGGACTGACTCGAGTTGCTCACCATCTCACATTAAAATGGTGGCAGAGCCAGCAGTGATTCGGTTCTAGATCTGACTCCAAAGTCTATTCTCTTTACACTGCCCCATGCCGAGGATGCTAAATCTTCCGCTTCAATACTACAAACCCGCTCTTTACGAAGAAACTACAGATCTGCTCAGGGTGCTTTGACTATTTCAGTCTCAAAGATCAGAAGCCCCCACATGGCTTTGCCGACCTTCAGTGCCGTATTTCTGGGCCCTGAGGGTTCGAGTTGGAGAATTATCTATCACTTGGCGATCCGGAAGCACCAAGGCCCGGATGGTGTCAGGCAACCCCAACTCGGATCATGCTATCCTGGTGATAACTAGTCGGTAGTTTGGTGGGTAAGCCTCTTGGTACTGTGGACCAACCAAAGTTGGATAGGGGAGCATTGGTTTTTGCCTCCCTCCCCCCACCATTAGCAGGGAAATTCAGGGCTGGATTTAAAAAAAAAAAAAGAAAAGAAACCAAAAAAAAAAAAAAACCAAAAAACAAAAAAACAAAAAACAAAAAAACCCCAAAACATTGCAATTTAAACCCTGCAGTATAAAAGAGGTCCAGAGGTCACCCAGGGCTATCTACGAACGGATACTTTACAAAAACAATTCTTAAAAGATTTTTCTCTGGCCCCCTCTTCCACCTTGCATCATTGCTAGGTTCTTCCTCTTCCGAGCCTTAATACTAGCTCTTTTATTTATATAGGCCTCACGGCGCATTACAAACTTCACTAATTTCATTCCTACAACACAGCTCTGATGGAAGCAGCAATACAAGTAACATTATCCCCGTTTTATTGCTGATAAAATTGTGGTTTGCCCAAGGTCACATGACCTGGAGTTAGCGGAATTGGAACTGGGACCCAGGTTCTCTGACTTTGGATCCTTCAGATTCTCTTCTACAATCAAACTACACCAAGTAACGTTGAGCTATTTAGGGGAGAGGATGCTTATAGAGAGAAGTCGCGACCCCTTGGATAAAGTGTTTTGTCTTATTTAATATACATACGACCACATAGACACAATGCTGTGTCTATCGAACAATACAAGTTGAAAGGAAAAAGAGGTTGCCCTCCCTCACTTTATTTTTTTTCTCATTTTGTAGATTTTTAAAATAAATGATACAAGGACACACACACACACACAAATGGCAGTTGAATAACATACACTATAAATGTAAAACCGGGAATTGCCCCAGGGTGGACTTGGATTAGAACGCCATGCTACTAAGTCCTTCTGTAGTTTCTCCACAACCCCCAAATCAGAATAAAACCTAGCTTCTCTCCCACCCCGGTCGGTATGAAACTTAAGAGTCTTCCCCTTGGCTCATAGTTTCTGTCTTTCTATTTTTTCTTGTCACTATTTCTCGCTCTCTTTGGTTTCTCCAGGCCTAGTTTTCCAGACTTTGGGGTATAGAAATAAAATAGACCCCAAGCAGTCAAAGTGAGAGAGGGATCCTTTTTTTCACTTCCCCTGGCAACTTAGAAGACAATAGATCATCCCTCTCTCCTCTTCCTTCGCTTCCTCCAGGATCTCTTCCCTTCCCAATTCAATCACGGACGATTATCATGGCCCTGGCTTGGTAACAGAAATACTCAGTGGCAGTGAAGCCCAGACCGGTTCCGGTAGCCCCAGCCTAACCTGGGGCCCGAGGCTATTTGTCCGCACACCCCGCAGTGCTCTATTTACCTTTCTTGTCAGCTTTGGGCTCCTTGGCCGGCTCCATATGAGCGTAGCTCTTCCCATAGAAGGCAGCTGGGAAGGCCGGACAGTGCTTGGCCGGGCCCAGCCCGTCGGTCAGAGCCAACTCCTGGAGGCCCGCGGTCTCGGGGCCGCCGTACGCCTCCTGCTTGAAGGCGGCCAACATGCAGGACGCAGGGGGCAGATTGGCCTCTAGGCGCGCGGGCAGCTCCATGGCCGCCAGGCTCCGCCGCCTCCGCTCCTCCTCCTCCTCCTGTTGCTGCTCCTGTCGCTGCTCCAATTCCAGGTTGAGGATGTCCTTGACGGAGAACGGGGTGCTGGTGCCCGCAGGGCTGGCGAACATGGTGGGCGGCGCCCCACGGGCTCAGAGGGCCGCGTGGCTGCAGCCCGCCCACAGGAGAGGCACCCCTAGCCCTGCCCGGGGAGCCCACATCATTCCAGCCTTAGCCTTGACTTCAGATGGTCAGGGGGGGAGCAGGTAGGACAGACCATAAGGGAAAAGAAGGAGGGACTAGACCATTTTTTGGGTGACTTTAGCTTGCCATTGGTCAATCAGCTAGTGATGACATGACAGATGAGGAGTTTCTTGTCACCTAATATAGTAATACGGCTCCAAAAACATCTCAACTTTTTTAAAGGGGCCGCATCCCTTTCTCCTTCCTCCCCCTGAAATGTAATCTAGAGCTTGATTCTTCAAAGTGAAAAAAAATCAAACTCAAGGAAATTTCCCGTCCTGAACAAGCAACACGAAGGGGTGTTCTGTTTTAGAAACAATACAAGCATCATTTGTACTCAAAATAGCGAAGCGAAGTTGGGGTGAGGAGAGTTACGGTATAAGTGTGGGGCTCATTATTTTCAATGAGCCCCTTGAATTCTCAAGGAAAATTGACAAGGGAAAGAGAGGGATGTCACAGCCTTTAGAAATATCAGAGCTGGAAAAGACCTAAGAAAATCGTGTAGCTCATACCGCATAGTTTTCCACACATTAAAGAAGAGAAAACAGAGGCCCAGAGTAACCCACAAAATAAATAGCAGAGTCAGCACTGGAATCCAAGCCTTCTGACTTCGAACCCAGTGTTCTTTCCATTACATCGGGGAAACATTTTTCTCTTTGTTCTTTCTTTGATCTTATTGGATTAAACAGGAATTGAGTCATCTTTCATAAGATTCTCCTGTGTCACAGTCCCTTGTATGTTTGAGTTAGGGAATAGTGAGGAAAGAAATAGGCTACCCAAGTAAAAGAATAGAAAAAGGATAGATCTCAAGAAGGTATCTTTTGTATTGTAGTTGTCACTGTTTGGGGTAGATCATTGAGGCCACTAGCCTTCCTATGATGGTGGCAGATCAGTAACTTAGTGAATTTTGACTAAGCTGCCCTTCCACACATTTACACTCCTCTCTCATTTGTGGGAACTTTTCATATTCCTAAGTGTGATCAAGAAACCTGGGATAGGACCACCCTGATTTAGAAGGGAACAAACAAAATTAAAGTTCAGAGTGGAGACAAGTGGATGAACAGAGGATAGGTCTTCCCTCAACTGGAGAAAGGAAGAGAGGAAGTAATAGACTCTCTACTGCCAGGCTTAATAGTCTGTTGATTTCTTTGTGAGCTGTTTATAGCTTGGAGAAATCGGGTGCTCAGCTTCACAGTCTGCTGGGGGAAAGGAGAAAGTGGAAGCACAATCAAGGCGTTACATAGATAGGGTCTCTTGGCTGCACATCAGTTCAAATTTACAAACACTAATGTAGTGTCAACTATGTAAGGACTCTCCTAGGTAGAGCTTTGGTACCTGCATTCTAGGAGTTGGAATAGAAGGATAGGATTCTTCATCATCAGCAGTTCTTATCCCCTCATTTCCTCTCACTCCCACAAACTAGGGAGGGGAAGAAAGGAGTCTGGGTGGCCCTGTTCTGTGGCATTGTACTGGCGGCTGGGGGAAAGAAAGGCGCCAGGAAGAGGATAGCAGCAAGCTTGATCCTTCTTAGTGTCAGACAAGTTTTCCCAGTTCAGGTTGAATCTTCAGCCTCACAGAACCATCTAATGCTAACACACACACACACACACACACACACACGCCCCACTAATGTTTTCATAAACGTGTGTGAGAATTTCTCTACAAATCCTCCTTCCATGGCAGCAAGTCTTGAAGAGTTTTTTGGGGACACAATAAGAAATTAAGTGATCTGCCCAACACACAATAATTCCTCTGGTTTTCAGGTCCAGAAATGGAAAACTAGATTGACAGAATTTCTCTCCCAGGTTTATATTTATGAAGTTCTTTTCCCTAGAACATGCTAGAATGAGAGGGTAGGCTGTAGAAAAGAGACTGAAACTTAGAAAAGAGGAATGACCTGCTCATGGTCATCCCTCTCAGAAGGGTCGTTGCAATGGGGATTTGAATATGTATCAAAAGTCAGATTTGGAATAGGTCAGTTCTATTTGCACCAAGATAGCCTTTCAATGCTAAAGAATAGCAACAACAAATTAGTTCACATTTCTAAAGGTTTTTCAAAGCCAAAGTTTCCTCTGAACACTCTGTGAGGTTAAGAGGATGTTTTCCTGTAGATAACTAGAAACTTTAAAAACCCAATTTTTAAAAGGTGAAATATCTTGAAATTTAGGTCAATTGGCAATGCTGGTCGTCAAGAACCCAGGAAGAATCAGTCAGCAGCTATAATCTTGCCTTAGTTGGACCTTGTAAATGAAGATTCCAGGGAAACAAGGAAGCTTTGGATTTGGTGACCGGTGTGGAGTCTTGGCTCTCTGTGATCTTACACAAGTCACTCCTTTTGAGTCTTAAATTCTCCATCTTTAGTATTAAAAAACAAAACAAAACAAAAACAAAAACAAAACTGGATTAAATGATCTCTAAGAGTCATTCCTGTTCAGACAGTCTTCGTGACTCTATGATTGAAGGCTTCCTGTTCTCGGACCCTCTGATAAACTTGAGCTTGGGGAAAGAAAGTTCCTATTCTTTTCCTGTCATTCATTGCTAGTCCCCAACAAAAAACAAATCACTTTCAGGCCTAAAATCCCTTCTTCGAGGCCACCATGTTAATGTTGGACAAAGGTAGTAATTTTTCAAATGATTCCTCTGGTTTTCAGGGCCAGAAATGAAAAATTAGGTTGGGTCAAGTTTCTCTTCTTGGATTATATTTATGAAATCCTTTCTCTAAAACATCCTAGATTGAGAGGCAAGGGCAAATATTGTCTTGTCCATTTTACAGATTAGGCTTAGAAAAGAGAATTGCCCTGCTCAGAATGACCCTTTCAAAGGGTAGTTGGAATGAGGATTTGAAACTTGTTGATAAAGATGGACTGCCTGTGCAATGGACAGGAAAATTGGGCTTATAGGCAAAGCACTCATGAATTTTAGCTATTCTATTTACAAAGTGTAAGACTTTGATTGGGAAAATAATTTTTTAAGCTTCAAATAGTAGGAGATTGTATTGAATTGTCTTTAAAATAGTTTCTAGCTTGAAATCCTATGAAACCAGCTCTCCTAATATCAGTGCTTTTTAAAGGCATCTTCTTGCAGCCAGTTTAGAGCTTCCCTGTTCATCCTGACCAAGGGGTCTTTGTTCCTTTAACTGCTTGCCACGTACAGGCAGTGGGAGTAACAGGCCAGCTCTTGATCTCCTCTCTGCAAGAACACAATATTACATAGGCAAGATTACCCAAGAGATGCATTTAAAAAAAAAAAAAAAAGGCAAAAAGCTTCCTTCTGTTGAATCTAGTCTGATTGTATCCTCATTCTCTTTTGCCTTTCAAGTACGGGTTGAATGCCTGTCCAAGCCCTAGTCTCTCTTAATTCACACTTATTCAGTTATCTATGTTTCAAAAGAATTACTTTTGCTCTTTATCCCTTTTCCCCACTCTCCTCCAACCAAGTACGTGAATGAATATACAAGCGTTGTCCTCGGACTGCCTTCAATTGCATTAACCCCTTAAGGCCTGTCTCACCCTGAACTTCCTAACCTTTCCGGAGAGTGTTTTGGGAGAGAGGGAGGAGGGAAGCGTGTATGTCTCTGAGGCGCTGATTTCTGGCAGAAGAGCAATATCCGATTCAATTAAAACTCTTACGGAAAAAGGACTAGGAAGCTGGGGTCCTGGGAGGTTTTTGAAATGACTCGAACTCTTCGGCCCGGGCTCGCGTTGACAGTTTGAAAGATTAGCGGGCGCAGACGCTTGAAATATTACCATTTAATGGGACATACAGCGTGGCAGCCGAAACTTGCGCATCCGGGATCCAAAGTTTCTGAATGAATTTTCTTGGAAAAGGTTTTACCTTCCTCACAAGACAACTTTAGGTTTGGATGCATTTCTCGTGATTTGTTTTAAGTTTGTAGTCTTTTTTTCTGAAGGGAATTTTAAAAGAGAGAGAGAACAATACAAAAAAAAATCTCCCCATTTTCTTTTACAAACCCCTTAAATAAACAACTACTTGAGACCTTAGAAGAATCAAGTTTTTTTTTTTTTTTTTTCTTGAAGCTTGTCACAGCAGGTAAAGGACTAGTCGTTATTTCTCAGAGAAGATTAAAGAACAGGCTATATATATGAATCACATGAACTCTTTGTACAGTAGAATCATAAATTCACTGTACAGAAATTGTCATGAATAATTTGCATCTCTTCCTTCAAAGGCCAAGCACATCAGAAAAAGCTATTAAGAATTCTCTAATTTATTCCTATAGATTCATAGCACTCTAAAAGGTTTACCCTTGGAAGGGCCTTAGAATAGAGAAGTTAAAACCTAGAACAGAATGTTAAAGTTGAATGGGATCTTAAAACATAGAACATGAAATATATCTATGTATACATGCATATATAAATATTAGAACTGGAAATAACACAACTCGAATTCTCCAACTCCGAATATTAGAACTAGGAAGGACTTTAGAATATAGAATTTTAAAGGAACATTAGAATACCCAGCTTAAGAACATGGAATGTTAGAGCTGGAAGTGACCGTATAAAATAGAATGTTCGAAGTGGCTTGAGACATTATTTAATTCAAAAACTCATTGAGGAAACTGAGGCTATTCAATGTAATTTGGAGGTTGTGCAATTTCTCAACGTGACATTTATTTAGCAGTCATAACCATTAAATGTCACTTTTTTTTTTTCTGGCTGTCCGGAGTAGGTCAGGCAAATGACCTGAGCTTCGCTATGTTCTACAGTAAGAACAATCCTATAAATAAATGTAACACTCTCCCTCCCCCTTTTCTCAGAGAAAGATAACTCAAATTAGATTTATCAGCATCACCCAGATAGACGTTCCTAGTTGTCTTTTGAATTGTCCAGGCTCGAATTAGAATCCAGAATGCCAAATTTAAGAAAGGCTCGGATGTGTTTTTCTAAGAGAGCTTTGCACTTATAAAATATTATTAATTGAAGACCGGCAGAGATCCCGGCGGCTCTGGGCTCCTCCGCTTCTCCTTTCTCGCAATCAATATGGCCCCAGTTGCTCAAGGTATATATGATTAATTGAAAGATAAGCAGGAACTATCATTTGGAATGTCATTAATGCTCTCGGGAGACATTCATTGGAGACAGACCACGTTATCCTTCGTTTTATCTTCAACAATGCATCACTTTCAGTACTGTATTTTAGAAACAAATGGGAGTTTTGTCTGCAGCGTTTGCTTGGTGTTTATATTTTTGGAAGAATCACAACTCGTGGGAGTCCCGGGCTGGGCCCCCTGATAAATGAACATTAGCACTTTTTAGAACTACTGTATCAACAGAGGGGCTGCAGTGCAGCAATAATTGGTGAAAAAGCAAACAGTCGGCAAAGAGCGTGGCTCTGCACTTTGTCCAACTGATTGATGAAGGAAGGATCCGCTGACGCGGCCTCTGGGGCTTTCCAGGTCGGGGGCCTGGACGCCCCCTTCGCCCTGACTTTTCCTCGCCTGCCAAATGAATGCAGGGAGCAAAGGGAGGTCCTCGAGTGGGAACAAATACGCGGCCTTCCTTCTCAGCGAGACAGAAACGGAATTCTGAGACTTTCGAAGGCCGGGAGTGGGGTGGGGATCTGGACTCCTAAGAAAATAAGTTAGGAAGCCAAGAGCAACCCCATGGCAGGACTTTTGTTCCCTTTGCCTTCCTTATTTCTGATTATACTTGAGAGAAACCTGGAACCCACAGCCCGTATCTTGGTTCAGATCTCGGAATCTTTCCGTCACCTCCAGGAGGCCTGAAATGTGCTTCAAGACCTTTGCAGTCTCCCAGAGGGGAAAAGTGGGGCCTTCCTCTTCCAGAATGCTGAATTAGGAAGCTAGTCAAGGACTAACTGTTAAATCCCAGATGCGGGAGTAGTGTCACCGAATTCAGGGTCTTCAAGAATGAATTACTACAGAGGTTCGGGAACCCTCATATACTATTAGTATGGCGGTATATGCCTAATTTAAATGACCTGTGTGAGACAGAGAGGGATGGGGAAGAGAGACAGGTATAGAGATATAGGCGGAAACTGAGATACATAGGGCTACAGACAGAAATATAGAGAAAAACAGAAGAAAAAAAGTTGGAGCAGAGATTTTTTTGGTTGGATAGGCGAGCAAAGAACACCCTGAAAAGTAGCATCAGACTAATTATCATTTTCTGAGCATCCCATGAGCATGAGATTAACTGCCACGAACTAGCTGTGCAACGTGGATTTCCCCTCTCTGGAAGTTATTTTCCTTTTCTGTAAACCGAGGGTCATAATATCTGCACCAGCTTCCTCTCGGAGATTGTCGTCAGAATCAAATGGGATCATATATGTAAAATTCTTTGCAAACAGCAAAGAGCCAATTACTCCTACTTTTCTTCTTCTTTTTCTCCTTATTATTAATATTTCCTGCTTACAGTTTGACTTTTTGAGGGACGAAGGTCTTTGTTTCCTCAAATTAACCTCGTTCCTTCTTCCTCAAAGTGCAGGAAATGGAAAGAAAGAGCCCCAGCTGCTACCAAATTGTTATCTGCCCAAGGGCTCTGTTTATGCACAAACCGGGGGCCGAGGGCTGTGGATTGGCTTCTAAAGAGTACCTTGCACTTAAGGTGCAGTACCCAATTAGGGGCTATTGTTTTTCAGAAATGAGAGATTGGCTGTTCCAGCAGTAAATCTTTGACAATTTCCCAATTTTGAGTTTAGCCTCTGGATTGGACAGCAAAAAGGGTGCTGGGGAAGTGGGCCTGGGGAGCTTTGAGGAAATCTATCAAGATTTTGTTAAGAACCTCCTCCTTCTCTCCTTAAAAGGTTTTGGAGCCTGGACCAGTCTCCTGTTCAGTTTTTAATTCCTAGAGATTGTCAAGAAGTGAAGTGGTGTAAGAAAGGGAGGCCTGTCTAAGGGGAAAGGAGGTTTTACAAGGTATCACCGGTTTGATGAAGAAATTTTTCCTTGGTGGTGATTCCTGGGTTTGGGATTAGGAAAAAAGTTAAGAATAGTGTAATGCAACCCCTTTATTTTGTAGGTCCAGAGACAGTAAAGGACAACTCCCAACATTAGTTAAGTATGGAAGCCCAGGATAGACCCAGTCTCAATTGGGGAAGAGGAGTACCCTCCTGATTATGTTGTTCCTTTGTAATCTGCTTGAGCACAGAAAGAGCACAGAAAAACTGTGCTTTAGTACTGAGTCTGACTTGATCAATTAAGTGATCCTTATGCATGTACTCTATGTCAACCATGGTTCCAGTGTTTGAGAAATACAGGAATAAGACAGTTGCTTCCCTCAAAGAGCTTAATTAAATTCCTCTTCCCTCTTTTCCCATTTTACTAATTCTTTAATAGTCCCACAATAATAACTGCTGGTCATCATTGTTAGAGTAATAGCAATAATTTTGCTGGCATTTATAAACTCCTTTAAAAGTTGAACTGTCATTGACAGTTTTCTCGAGCTTCAATTCTCTTAACTGCAAAGCATGGAGGTACAGCTAAAGAATCTCTAAGGTGCTTTCTAGCCTTGAAATTCTTTGACTAAGATGCTTATTAGCTATGCGACCCTAATGTGAAGTAATTTCATCTAAACATCCATTTTCTCCTCTGTAAAAATAGGAATAATGCACTTCGAGTATCATAGCAGGGTTAAAAAAGTTTTATTAATCTTTTATTTTTGCTTCACAGGCATTTCCTGATACATGCCTCCTCCATCTCCATGTGCCTTTCCTCATAATAAAGGAGAAAAGAGAAAAGTATAATTAACCAGCACATCTATCTCCTTTGATTAATACAACATTCCACATCCAGTTCTCTACCTATTTAAGGAAAGGTGAGAATTAGAGTTACTCACCTTTCTTCAGGGACAAGATTGGTCAACATAATTACATAGTATCCCATTCCATTTTGTTGCTCTTTTCAGTTCATTGTGTCTTACTAATTATACTTACTCCATGTTCAAGATAGGGTCATTTTGAAGAATCAGGTAGAATCATTCAGTGGATGGAGTCTTGAGCCTGGAGTCAAGAAGACAGTTCAACTTTGGCTTCAGATGCTTACTAGTGTGAGACTATGGGAAAATCACTTATCATTTGTTTGATCAGTTTCCTCAGCTCTAAAATGGGGACAAATAATAGCATCTACTTCCCATCACAGACATAGGCAGGCATTGGAGGTCAGGACTGAAAACCTTGAGGAATCTTATGATCCAAGCATTTAGAACTGGAAGGTACATGATAGGTCCAAAAATAATTACTGTTGTTAGGAAATATAGTGCATGGTTTAAAAGTGGAGATATACATTTTTTTGGTAGGGTGTGAAGATGGTCTGGAAAAGTACAATACTGTACCAACCTAAGGGACTGGATATATTATAGTGAAGTTCAAATTCTGGGGACATATTTACTTGAAATGGAATCTAGGGGTCTGAAGATAAGGGATTTCATGGATTATGAATTACCCAAAATAGCAAATCACTTTCTCTTACTGGTCCATACTTTGTTCAAATATAAAATGAGAGGGTGGGAGTAGATGTCTTTAAGATTCCCTTCTAGCTCTAAATTCTCTGGACTCACTTTTCCCCACTCCCTTCTTATAGCTGAAAACATTAAAAAGTCCAAAAGAGGGACCCCAAAGGAATGCAGCTTGAATTCCTCTCCACAAACTTCAGAACCTTAGATGAGCTTTGGTGACTCCTGTCTCTCAGGCCTCACATTCTCTGTTTTGCCCCTTAGGCTTAACGGAAGTCTCAGGCTCAGAGATTAGGTAGTTTAAGCAGACAGTGCTTGGAGGCTGGAGCAGGACCTGTTTCCTTAATATACCAGAGAAGTATCAAGAAAGCCCTGAGGTATTGGGGAAACCAAGGGACACATTTGTTGTTTCTACCTTTCTCCCACCTCAAACCTCACTTAGCATTTAGTTTTATATTTCCCTAGTGAACTTCTTACATGAAGCTATCTGACCTATCCCATATTTCCCCAAAGAGCCTGGAAACTCTTTGAGAAAAGAGGAAGTATCTTTTCTACCTGTTGTATCTTTCCTTCAGCCTAATTCAAGACCTGTACATAGAAAGTACTTTATGAATGTTTGTTGAACAAAGGAATGAATATAGCTAAAGATCAGCTCTGATATCTTTAATCTTCTCTTTTCTGGTAGATTGGGGTTTTTTCATCCTTTTTTTTTTTTTTTTTTGGAAAAAAATATTTTCAAAGACAAGTAAAGACATTAATATCGGTAACAATCTTACGCACTTGTTGTCTAAAGTTTGTATTTTACAATCCTTCTACGCTAGAGCACGGTCTCACTGCTTATCTAAACTATATTTTCCGGAGAACCAACACAATGCTTAAGAGAAGGCATTTTAGATTCTGACCCTTTGTACAAGATATTTCCCATGTCTGGAATATACACACTCCTCACTTTCTCTTCTTACAGGTCTTAGCTTGCCTTCTCTAAAGCACAGATCAGTTGCCGCACCAACGAGAAGCCTTCGGTCATTCTCCTGATCAATCCTTTTCTCCTCCTGAAATGATCTGATATTGACCTACCTGTGTATACACTGTACTCTCTAATAAGGCGTAAATTCCATGAAAGAAGAGACTTTTTTTGGGGGGGAGGTGTCTTTGAATATTCAGCGTCATAGACAGCGCCTCGTACAGAAGAACCCCTAATAAATGTTTAGAATCTCCCCCCCCACTCCAGTTTTTCAGTTGAAGTGTTTGTTGAGTGAATGAACAAATGAAACATGCAATTGCTGAATTCCGCCTGAATGTAAAGGTTCAGAATCTGTTGCCTAAGTAACATGTCTTTGGTCGAACGGAGATAGAGAGCCCTGGAAACAGGAAGACTAAAGGAAGAATTTTGTTTCTGATGCTAAATGTGTGACCATGGGCCGGCCACTGCAGCACTGAATGTTTCCTTATCTATAAAAATGACTATAACACCTGTAGTACCATCCTCATCGTATTGTTGTGAGACTCAAGAAAGATAGAGCATGTGAAGTATTTTACATATATTAAAGTGTTAAATAAACGTCAGGGATTATGACTAATATAGTAAAAGTATTAATCATAGAATGTTAGATCATTTCATAAATGGAAAGTGGATTAGCCCAAAGACTTAGAATGTCTTGGTGGGATCCGAACCTTTGTCTTCTCTCTCCAGCTCAAATGCGAGTTGTTTTACTTACTGTGCTACCTCCAATAATAACTGGCGCCCAATATAGTACCTTAGGTTTTACAAAGTACTTTATACTTATTCTAATCCTCACAAATAGCCTGCTGAAATTTGTGTGAAGAGATTATTATCCCCATTTGAGAAGACTCACTTGTTAATTAGTTTGTTAATGGCAGAGCCTCAGTTCGAGCCAAGAACGCTAACTTCAAATCCTCTTAACTTTTGCCACTGTACAATAAACAGGAGGTGATTTGTACTGACTCCGTACCCTTTTTTCACCCAACCCGTCTTTAGCTCCCTAACCCAAGAGCCAAAGGAGGAGGCTGCACTCTGGTGCTCTCGGGATCAAAGGTATCCTCTCCTCTGATTCTTCAAGCCCTCTCTTCAACTTCGCCCAATCTTCCAGCATCCACCTGCCAGTAGAGGAGACAGCACTATGCTTGAAGCGGAGACAAGGATCCAGGCTTTCTGACGCCGTAGGATTAATTACACATGAGTAATTCTTTGTGTGACCTTGGGCCAATCACTTCAGATTCTCTGAATTGCATTTTCCTCATTTGTAAAATGAGGATGAGATGTAGTTCATACGATTTATGCGAAGATCCAACGAGATATTGTACATAAAGCATTCTGCAAAATCTTGAAGCCAATATAGCCACGAGTTATTGTTATTATTTCTGAACCTGAGGTTAGCCCCTACCCACTAATTGGATGAATTGCAGATCTACATCGAGAAAGAGAATTTTCATGCCCAGGATTCTCTACCTTGTTGAAATAGATCCAGAAGGGGAAAATACATAATACATATAAGCAATAATGCTATTATAATTATATAGCCATAGATAAACATCTTTTAAAAGTTTTAAACTGCCCTGACTTTTTAGAATCTCTCTCCATACACACACACAGTCATCCGTCTCTCTGATGCATGTATTTCTAATAATTTTTGCCTTGTTAACCTCACAGGATTGTTTTGAACATCAAATGAAATAATGCGTTTAAAGTATATTGTGGACGCATATTCTCCATACATATAAATTGTTATTATTTCATAACACCTTATAATTTCAGGGAGATGGTGGTCCAGATTTGTGATTTCATCAGTGTGGAAAGTTCCTTTAAGCAGTGCAGATAGACAACTCATCTGTAACTAATTTATCCTCTCAGAGTTTTACTGGGAATCACTGAGAAGTTCCTGTGTCAAATGACCAGTTCTTGTCGATCAGGACTTGAATCTAGGTCATCTTGATATCGAGGCCTGTTCTCTATGAAGCAGTCTTGCTGCCTCTCACAGGATATATGAACATATAATCTATATAATAGCTCATAATGTTAAGTTATATATTACATATAGTATGTGCACGTAGTAGATCCTGGGTGTCCCAGAAATCCTGGTGCAGTTCCAAGAGCTGTAATATCTTGAAATTGCACCATAATTTTTGGGATACCGTTTACATATTAATAAGTCATATGTGTATATTATATAGATATAATGTATGTGCGTCAAAGGGCCTGAGATTCCAACAGCATGTGCTTTTTTTCTGAGCCTCAGCAGGATCCAGAGATCCTCTCATATCTTAATAGATGGTTTCATGGAGACCCTTTCTCTAGTAGGTTCTCCACATCTGCTCAGTCTAGTACAGAACCCTCACTCCTTCCACTTCTATTGGACCTGCCAGACCTGTGCTCCATTGGCGAATCTTTGGAGTACTGCCAGCTCCTTCTCAAGAAGCCGCACAGGGGGAGTGTCTTAGTGGAAGATTATACTTTTTTAAAATATATATTTTTACTATGTATTCTTAAATGCATGCATTAAATATATAATATTTACAATATAATATATTAAGGTCCGTTCCAGCTTTAAATCCTAAAATCCTATAATATGTTATATAATAAAAGCAATGCTATCAATCCCCACCAGTGAACTTTCTTCTCCTGGGGCTGGGACTCCAACCAAAGGCTGTCGGATTTACAGGCTGAGGCAGAGGGTGACCAAGAAGGCTCTGGTTCCCTGACTTTGAAGTCGCTCCCCTTCTTCAATTTTCTCCTGGTTGCCGAGGAACCTAGACCCCATCACTTTCTTCCAAATAGACATGTGCATGTCGCGTCTACTTCTCCGACTTTGCTTTGTTACCTTCGGGTAATTCCTGGAAAAAAAGAACAAACAACAACGACCTCTTAATAAGTGGAACCAACTTAAGATCACAGTTCTGGACTAAGAAAAGGAGAACGATCTCTAGTGAAAATGAAACCGAAAAGAAGGGGGAATAAAAGTGTGTTTGAATAACCATATACATATGTGCATATCATTTTATTTTTTCTAGAATCTGTTTAACTGGAATTAAGCTAGGGGACTTGGGAAGCGGAGTTCCCTTGAGAGCGTCAAGCAATCCAAACTTTCCCCCATGACAGGACTGTGAATTTTCCAGCAGCTCTGCAGGTCTAACTGGAGGCTTCACAGGACAGATTAATTAGGCGGGGAGCTTTGGGATAAGTCCCGCAGCGCCCACAGCGGGCCGGGAATCCTGAGATATCAACTCTCTGTTTTCTTCAGCTGAGCTCGTAGAGTTGGACCTCCCCTTGGTCCTAGGAGAACAAGAACAATACTAAGGAGACCTTAAATGGTTCCGGGCATTCTGACCCATTCTCTTTCCCTACTTCATCTTTTCTAAGTGCGATTCTGAGCAGAACATGTTTCTCTGTGTTCGCTGATTGTGGACACCTTAGAGATGGAAAATTAGTGAAGGGAAAAAAGCGAAACGAACAAAAACAAAAACAATGATACCAACAACAATATTCAGTAGGAGCAAGAGAGACTCTGGAAAATGGGACAATACGCATCCTATACCTCTTAACCAAATCAAAGACACACGCCTACGAAGTCTGAATTCTATGGAGCGAGGCATGTTAATTGTGCATTCGACACCCCAGGCGCATATAATAAAAGTGCCCTCTCTATATGGGCCTGTGCTTTATGTCCACGACGGTATAAATCTGTACTTTGTCTGGTTTGGGGGCTCTCATTGGGTGTCTCTTGCTTATATGTAGTTTGTATTTTTTGCACCGTGTCGGCTCCTATCATTGGAGAGTATCATCTTTTGTCTTTCCACAAGAGGCTTTCTACAGAGAAAGATAAAGTAATCGATAGGGTCTCTTAAATAGCTCCCTGTTTCCTGTTGGGAGTGGGAGGTATCTGTGTGAGCGTCCCAAATCTGCTCTGGTATGTTACCTTATCTCTTGTCTCCGCTGTTGTCCCCAAACGTTGCCTGTCAAAGAAGACGCCACCCGCATTAGGACCCAGACTGGAGTCTTTCCGTTCTGGGTCACTCACAGAGCCTTTCCCCACTCCGCTCCCTCACCGCCTGCCCTGCCCCCGCTGAAGGGATAGCAAAAGCTCAATGCTGCTGGGGAGATGGACCATGCGGAGATGAGGAGGGGGCTCACCGCGGGTGGCAGAGAAAATATGTCAAAGGAGTGAGCCTGAGAGGCAAGCCGCGGGATGCCCGAGAAACCTCAAGAGAGAGATTATTCTAACAGTGGTACCTTAATCACTCCAGTACTCATTTTACTTGGCTGTAAGGATGTTGAATTGGGGCGCTTAACCTTTTTTGTGCCATGTTCCTTCTTGGCAATCTGATGAAATCTCTAGATTCCTTCTGAAAACAATGTTTTTAAAAGTACGTAGCATCACAAAGAACACCACTTATACTGAAATATAGCTGTCAATATATATTTTTTGAAATTAGTCTGGGAATTCCAGGTTAAGAACGCCTGTATCAAATGATCCCCTCTAGATAGATGTCGTCTAGATCTCATTGTAATTCCTATTTCTCTAGAATTCCAAGATGGTTTATAAAAGTGTTTCTTCATCAGAAGGATGAGAAGTAGCAGAAGCTTGATTTAGAATTGTGTGTATACATACATGTACAGTATATATTCATATATGTAGGTATGTGAGGGACAGACAAAAACACAGAAATGCAGGTAGAGACAGAAAGACAGGTGGGAGGATGGAACAAAATTATTGGGGAGAGAGCTAATGGGGTAAGAGATTGAAGAGGAAAATTATTAGGGAGAAAGAAATTGGGGAAAGAATGGGGAGAGGAAGAAAGAGAGATTAAGGAGACAGATATTAGGGAGAACACATTTCAAGAGAGATAGGGGGATATGAATGGTGGATGGGGCAGATTTGCTATTGAAATTTTCTTTCCTTTTTGACCACTGCAATTGTGACTCTTTAGGTGACATTGCTTGATAAGGTCCAGAGGAAAATCAGACATACCATGCTGTACTCTACGGAAACTTTTTTCTGGTAGTGATACTAAGTGGAAGAACGAATATCTTAAATCACAAAACACCCTAAATGGCACTATTCCCTCCAACAAAGAAACTCTCTTTTCTCTCTTCTCCCTCATGCAACCCAGTCTGAGTCAAGCACAAAATCCCAGAATCATCAGTGCTTCAGAGTTGAGCAAAATGATTTCCAGAGATTGGAACTTGTCTGAGATGACACCCCCAGAACTCTACATAAGATTTTAGATTGAATTATCTTTTCATTATTCCACCCCTTTCTCTTCTACCCAGGACCTAAGATATTACAACATGCCAAACTGATTTTTATGATGGATTCTACCCACAAACCATAATTACAGTTAAGAGTCATGCCATAATAGGAAAGAGGGCAGTCAGAGAGGTAGGAGTTTTTTTCCAGATAGACAAGTTTTCATAATCACTGGTAACCTCATCTCTTTTCCCTAATTCTTAGATTAGCCCAGAGAAGAGGGTCAGTCTCTGTCTTTGTCTCTCTGTCTCATTCTCCTTTAACCTCCTCCCCTCCCCTTGAGCAAAAGCTGAGTGATTGGCCTGGCCTGGCCTGGCCTGGCCTTAAGTAGCTGGAAGCTGAACCTGTCAGTTCCAGAATTCTTTGTCGCCTGGACTATGGCCCTTTGCATGAAAATCATATCCAGAGGAATGTTAGTAAGTTGCCAGCCAGACTACCTTCGGAGTCAGGATGGTGCTAGGCTAGCAGACAGAATGGGAGATTCAGGCCTCAGTGTTTCACTCTCCTGGAGTTCCTTCTAGTTCAGATTAGGCTGTTCTTTCAAAGCAATGCTTACTTACTGCTTTCCTTTAAGTGACAGGTAGGCATTTAGAGACATACTATTGGTTCCTTCCCCAAGTGATTAAATTAAAATAAAAGTGATCAAATTTTAAAAATTTACATATTTAAAACATTCTTTTCCTTTAAATTTTTGAATTCCAAATTCTCTTCCTCCCTCCCATTTCTTTACCCATCTATTAAGAAGGTAAGCAATATAATATCAATTATATATGTGAAATCATGCAAAACATATTCAAAATTAACAATATTGCAAAAAGAGAGAAAATTATACTTCAATCTAAATAAGAATTTATTAGTTCTCTGGAGCTGGATTGCATTTTTTTTTCTCATCATGAATCCTTGGAAACTGTCTTGGATCATTATAACAATCACAATAGCTAAGTCTTCACAATTGATCTTTTTTTTTTTTAATTAAAGCTTTTTATTTTCAAAACATATATATGG
>JAJPUD010015684.1:0-36554 GCA_023553655.1 Myrmecobius fasciatus | reverse complement strand
CCCCCCCACCCCTAGGAAGGGTTGCTTTTTTAATTCTAATCACAAAGTATGAGTAAAAAGGTATCACCTGCTGTAAATGATCTTCAGAAATAAGAAGAAATGCATATCCCCAACTCTATTTTTGATCTCCCTCTTTGCAACGATACTCATCTCTCAGATCCAAGTACTGAAAGGGGCAGGATCCAAAGTAGAACATGTGAACATTCAGTTCTCTATTGATAGGCTTGGCTTCCAGTTGGGACTTTCCCCTGAGAGCAGTAAGTTTATCTTCTGAAGGTGCCGACATCACTTACTCAGATTGCTCTCAGCCAGACCAGGCCCCCAAAGACAAGATAGTGGGGTGGAGAGAAGAACCACCTGGGGAAGTGTCTATTTCCTGGCAATTCCATGAGAGTACGGGTACCACACCAAAGGGAAAGAATTCAAGGGAAAGAGGAGGCAGGGGGGCTTCAAAGAGGGAGTGAACCTAATGTTATGACTGCAGCAACAGTAGGTAAAAAGAAAAGTTGAGCGTGTGAAAGTCAACATTATGCAGTTCCCCAAAAGACAGCATGTCAGGAAGTTATATATACAAATAGCACCTTGATACACATATGTCCAGTCTAGTAAGATGTGAGCCAAATAGCACCAGATTTTTCCCCACCTCCAGCAACAGGCACAATTTGGATGCTTAACTCAACAGTGAACAGAGACTGAATCATCCTTGAATCATTCAGTTATTCTTTGGCCACAGTCTCTAGTTGGATCATAAGCTTTGGAGAAAGGGATATGGCTACCTGTTCCTCAGACACCACGCCTGCCAATATATACTCTAGGCTGGAAGCCACTCCACCATCCCTATGACAGCTGAACACTCACTAGCTGTACTTCATGGCCCAAATTGCTCGGAGCTCCTCCTGCTGTTTGGCTGGCACCTCAGCAGATGTGGGGATTCAGGAAATGACCAGGACATAGATGGTAGAAAGAGAAGGGTCAGGGAACGTCCCAGCTTGCCCACAAAGAAGAGAAAATCAAAGCAGGCACCACTTACCTCCAGTTGGGGGCATTCCAACCCCAGGACTCCACATTTTAGGTGCTCTTGGAAGGGGGGAAGCTCACACGGTCCCCCCAGTGCCTACATAATGCCAGACTACACAGACCTTTCTAAAGGTACCTGTGGGAAGGAAACAGAGGCATGAAAATCACAAGATTAGATTCAGAATACCTAGGTTTCAGTATACCTGCCCCATTCCATTTTATCCACATGCCAAGAATTCATTCTCCATATGGACTCATATGGACTTCTGTCCATATAGCTGGGGAGTTGGGGAACAGGATGCCTAGGTCCTAAGTTGGCTCCTTTCTCCAAATTCCATTGAGGATTAAGGCTCCAAGACACTCTTCACCCCCACCTTCCACCAATTTTTAGCATGGAGCAGCATACAATGAATGCAAATCTGTGAGGGCTTCAAGATCCTCTGCCTTCATAAAGGCACTGAGGGTATATGGTTGAGCAAAAGAATGATGGACAGAGACAGCCAGGATTGGAAATTTGAGAGAAGGGTATAAAGGATGATGGACTAGAAACAAGGTAGAGCTTCCTTCTAATTCCCAAACCTTTGGTCAATATATCCATCTAATAATCAATCATCACCTAGCTGGGGTCAATCAAAGACTGAGCCTCCTACCCTTACCCACCCCACTGCCTATGAGCCCTGCCCATTCATTCACTCATCCCAGCTCTCCTAAAATCCTCATTCCAGCATCTACCCATATGGTTCTGAACCTGAACCTTGTGAACTTCTTTTTCAAGATATATTTTCATAATTGTAGTTCACTTATGTCATTCCAGTCAGATCAATGCCTTTTATATAATTGGTTTCTTTTGAATCCTGTGTATTTAATTTTATGCATTTGAAAAAGTAATTCTGAGAAAGGCTTCATACCCTTCACCAGAACAAGGCCAAAAGGGTTCAAAACACACACATAAGAAGGTTAATTCAAACAAACAGTCCAGCAATGTAAACACCCAAGTCTTTTTCTGTTCCTTTTCTACCTAAGAACCTAATTTTCCTAATCAACACCACCACTCAGGAAGACCACTTGGGAATCTTGAAAAGAATTGGGGGCAAATGACCCCCAGGCAGGGATAAGAGACAAAAAGGTCTTCCTTCTTCCCCCCTTCTCTTTTCTAGGCCCATGGTGGGTGGGAGTGGGAGAGAAATCAAAAGAGAGGGGTGGGATTAGGACTAGGCAGTGGCGGAAGGAAGGCCTCCCGGAGGTAATTAGTGGACATCACAGAGGGGAAATGGAACCATCGTTAATGGGCTTGGCTAACGACCGGCAGTGAAGCAAAGAGAGTGTCTGAGCAACCACAGGAGCCAGCAAGGAGTAGGGAAGTAGAGGGACCCCCCCCCCAGCTATATACATGTTCACACGCTCCACTCCATGTGTCCATTCATATATGCACACACATTCTTCCCATACAACCCAGGCATCCTGATCAAAAATGCCCCACCCCTCCATTTCCTCCCTTCCTCCCAGACTCCTCACCCGTCTGGACCATGCTGACAACTCCTCCCATGTTCATCCTCAAGTAGAACACAGCCTTGGGACCTTTATGGTAGCTAGTGAAAACATTGGTCCAGCTCATTCTGTCATTCTGTCTCATCTTCTCTTGCAGAAAGTCCTGGGTCAGGCTGAAAAGGGAGTGGGGAAGCTTCAGCAGTTTCAGCCTCTTTGGAGGACTCCAATGGATGGTTTGAGGTTTGCCCATCATGATGTCGGCTGAGGGAGAGAAAGATCCCAAATCATTCCTGAAACATTTCTAGGAGAGAACCCAAATGGCAGTGTTCCTCTGCCTGCAGCTAAAGCTGTGCCCATTCTGGTCCATCTAACTAACCACCCTTATCACTAGCCAAGATCTCCCCATCTCAGCTGCCTTTCTTTTTACTACTCCATAAGAACACTTTATCACTTCCCCAGGTTTCTCCATTTTAGCAGACAGTTGTTTCTCATGTTTAATTTTTTTTCTATGCTTTTCTTTTTTTTTAATAATAGCTTTTTTATTTTCAAAATATATGCAAAATTTTCACACTCTATTGATGTTTGCTTACATTATGTTTTCCTTCTCAGGTTTTTGTTTTTGTTTTTATTTTTCCTGTACAGCAAGATAACTGTATAAATATATATACACATATTTGATCTGTCAAATATTTTAACATAATTAACATGTATTAGACTTCCTGCCATCTAGGGGAGGGGGGAAGGGGTAGGAGGGAAAAATTTGTAACAGAAAGCTTTGTAAGGGTCAATGATGAAAAATTGCCTATGTATATGTTTTGCAAATAAAAAGCTTTAATTAAAAAAAAATAATACATGCAAAGTTAGTTTTCAACTTTCTCCCCTGCAAAACCCTGTGTTCCAAATTTTTTCTCTCCCTTCCCTCCACTCCCTCCCCTAGGCAGCAAGTCATCCAATAAATGTTGAACATGTGCAATTCTTGTATATATATTTCTACAATTATCATGCTGCATAAGAAAAATCAGATCAAAAAGGGGAAAAATGAAAAAACAAAATGCAAGCAAACTAGAACAAAAAAGGTGAAAACACTATGTTATGATCCACATTCCATCCCTACAGTCCTCTCTCTCTGGATGCTGATGGCTCTCTCCATCACAAGTTTATTGGAATTGGCCTGAATCACCTCATTGTTGAAAAGAGCTCTGTCCATCAGAGTTGATCATCACATAATCTTGTTGCTGTGTACAATGTTCTCTTTATTCAGTTCACTTAGCATCAGTTCATGTAAGTCTCTCCAGGTCTCTCTAAAATCATCCTGCTAATCATTTCTTATAGAACAATAATATTCCATAACATTAATATACCATAACTTATTCAGCCACTCTCCAACAGATGGGCATCCACTCAGTTGCAACTAGTTGCAACTAAAAAAAGGGCTGCTACAAACACTTTTGCACATCTGGTTCCTTTTCCCTTTTTTATGATTTCCTTGGGATACAGACCAGTAGAGACACTGCTAGATCAAAGGTATGCATAATTTGATAGCCCTTTGGGCATAGTTCTATATTGTTCTACAGAATGGTTGGATCAGTTCACAACTCCACCAATAATTCCTTAGTACTCCAATTTTCCCATATGCTCTCCAACATTTG
This sequence comes from Myrmecobius fasciatus, assembly GCA_023553655.1. Classification (NCBI taxonomy): domain Eukaryota; kingdom Metazoa; phylum Chordata; class Mammalia; order Dasyuromorphia; family Myrmecobiidae; genus Myrmecobius; species Myrmecobius fasciatus. Next base: position 32,400 of record JAJPUD010015684.1, on the reverse strand, counting down.
TCAGTATTTTTTCCTGTCATTTTAGCCAATCTGAGACATATGTAGTGGCACCTCAGAGTTGTCTTAATTTGCATTTCTCTGATCAATAATGATTTAGAGCATTTTTTCATATGACTAGAAATGATTTTAATTTCTTTATCTGAAAATTGTCTTCTCATATTCTTTGACCATTTATTAATTGGAGAATGACTTGTCTCATGCTTAATTCTAAGCTACCTTGCTGTAATAGAAAAGTTCCCTCTCTGGAAGCTTTTGTGAAAATCCAAAGGGTAGAATCTTCCCACTCCATCTCCAGCCAACCCCCTTTATCAGTTGCCTCTCCTTTTATTCTAAATTCTAGGAAGTGTATGAATGTGTCCTAGAAACCATGATGGGCAAGAGTTTAGCTGCAGGAGAACCTGAGTTCAACCCCAAACCTCAGTAACCTCCCCTTCTTCTGGACTCCATGCCTTGGTATTCCAGAATTTCTTTTAGCTTCTTGCTTTGAGGCAGTGATTTACAGTGGCAATCATACTTGATCTGAAAATCTATAAGATCTGATTTCAAATTACAGCTCTTTCATTTCCAGCTGTGTGACTTTGGACAAGTCACTTCACCAATCTGACAGTTCTCAGTTTCCTCATCTGTAAAATGGGGACAACAATACACTCAAAGAGTTGTTTTGAATAAAGTACTGTATAAGCTATTACTTTTTTCATGTCTCTAATCTGACCTTTCATGCCCATGGTAAACTCCCTGGGGACAGGGACCATGTTCATGATCTTTGCATCTCTATGCAATACCTTGCATTAAGTATGTGCTCATTAAGTAGTTTATGGATTTTCCCAGTTCCTCCTTTCTTTTCTCTGCCCAGTTTTATCCTCTTCCTCCTTCCTTACCCTATTCAGTATTTCCTCTTGCTGGAAACCTTTTCCTATTTCATTCTATTATGACTGTCCCTCCCTGTGCAGTATATATGTCTCCACAGCCTGAACAAACTCTGTATTGTATTCTATTCCAGATGTTCACTTCTCAGTCTCTGTTTGAGAATTGGGTATGTGGTCTGGGAGCTTCCCCAGGGCAAAAACAGGGCACTCTTCTTCCTTTTGCAACTCTCCTTAGTGCCCATGGGAGGCTGATGTTTAGGACTGATTGACAGAGAACTCAGCCTGATCCATCTCACTCAGCTGCTGTCTTGTTCTCAAGCTCTAGCTGGGATCAGCAGGGAAAGGGGGGAGGAGGGAAGAAGGAAGGAAATTACAGTCCAGACATAAGACAATCCCATCCCCTGACTAGTTTCAGAGGGAGAGTTTAACTGATCTGGCCAGGTGGTTCCTCCCATGCCAAATGGACAACTGTAGGCTGAGGGGGATTAGGAGATAGATATCCTAGGAGGGACATGCCTCCCTTATCCCCTGCCCAGCTTCAGGATTATGGGATTGGTCATCCTGATTCTAGCATTTCCAATGATGCCTGAGCACAACTGGGACTTTCTCTCAATCACCAGAAGCCTAGAATGGAAATATGGGGGAAGAAGGTAACAGCAGTGGGTAAAGAAGGATAAAGGCCATTATTTTTAATGGTGCTATACTCCACTGTGTGGGCTGATGTCAAGAGTTAGAGGCTGGAAGTCAAGTGATTTGGATTCTATATGTTTAGTCAAGTCAAAGCCTGACTGCTGTGAGGGTAAACTGAGTCAACAAATATGAAAGCACTTGGAAGCAAAAATCAATACAGAAATACAAAAGAGGAGGGATATTATTCCATTCATTCCAGCTAATCTCTCCCCCTACTCCAGAGTTGAAGGTAGGGAAGGGGAGGGGCCTCAGAACAATGACAAATGGAGGGTTGATTCATAACATAAAGAGAATGCTGAACACATTAGTGCCATAGTAGTTGACATACAGTAGGTGTTTAATAGATACTTATGGGTTGGTTGATTGAAAGAAAGATGAAAGGAAAAGAAAGGGAAAAAAACTGAAAAATAACCACATCAACACTTAGGCTGGGGACCCAGGTGATTGGAAAAATGAGTTCTTTCATCAGTAATAAGTGTTTGAAAAAGGGATGAGTTTGAGCCATTCCCCTCTACCCCAAAAGGTGGAACAGACTTTTACCCCTCATGGCATAAGATATATAGGTTAAACTGTAACTTCCCCAGAAGTTTGAAATATTTTCCAACAACCTGCAACAGGCAACTGAGGGAAAAAGATATGACTTCCCAACAGCAGGCTACTCTGTACCCATCCAGGGTGTCTAGAGAGCTCCAACAAGGGTCCAAAATGGCCCTACTTCCTCAGCTCACCCCCAGATCTCCTATCTTCTTTCCTTTTTTCTCCTCTTGGCTGTATAATGAATCCTATCCCTACATCTGCAAAGGGAACCCAGAATCTCCTTGTTAGATCCACTTCACTCCCCAGTGGTGGCAGCCTGATTTTGTGGGGCATCCTGCTTCTGTGGGGTATCCTGATCATGTCCAGATTTGCCATCTGCCCAAGAGCCAAGCTCTTCTACTTATTTTGTCTTTTGAAATTGTCTTTTCCTATCTGTATTACTACTGTTTAGCCCAGTGCTTAACACAATGTAAATGCTTACTGCAGTAAATGCTTTTTCAGTCATTCATTTCACAGGAAAGACTGCCCTCCATTGCCGGCAGGTTAAGTGCAGTCTAAGAGGCAAGCAGATAGAGGAAATGCCCTCCCAAGTTTCTGTGGTAATTAGGTTTTCATGTCAAAGGATACAAATTGACTCAGGCACAGTGCACTGATGACTACTGTATATCTAAAAGAGGTAACATTAGCTGAAATGTATATACAGTTTTACACTCTACAAAGCAGTTTCCTCCTAACAACCCTGGAATATAGGGATTCCAAGCGTTGTTACTCCCATTTTATAGATGATGATACTACAACCCAGAGAGGTAACTTTGAAGTGACTTACCTTCATGGACAAAACAGTGGCAAAACAGGAACCCAATCCCAAGTTTCTTGACTTCAGGTGCAAATGCTCCTTAAGAGGTTGTAGGGACTCTAAGAGGAAGGAAATGGAGCTATTTGTTGCTGCTGTTGTTCACTTGTCCCATTTGTTGTGACTCCATTTAGGGTTTTCTTGACAAAGATATTGGAGAGGTTTACCATTTCCTCCTTCAGCCCATTTGACAGATCAGGAGACAGAGGTAAATGGTTAAGTGATGTTCCTAGGGTCATCCAGCTATTAAGTGTCTGAGGCTGGATTTGAACTCCGGAAGGAGTCTTTCCAACTCTATCCATAAGCATCAAAATCTGTGGCTCAAAGGGAGCTGTGGAGATACCCTCCCTATCTTAGAGCTACACTCAAAGCATCCCAGCCCAAATGACTAAGCAACAAAACAAAATCTTACTATTTCTACTTCTTCAACATCTCTTCTTTATATCCCCTTGTATCTGTTTACATATCTACCATTCTAGGTCAGGACATCATCACCTCTCACCTGGATTATTACTAGATGGCCTTTCTGACCTTTGTTGCTCCCTAATCTGATCCATCATCCACAAAGACAATAAAGTACTTTTCTGAAGTCTACATCTGACCATGTCAACATCCCACCCCACCTCCACCCCATTCAATAAATTCTAATGGCTTCCTATCACCTTCAGGATCCAATATAACCTCATCTGTGGATATTTAGAACTCTTGGCTACCTGGCCCCACCTTTTCAATCTTAATACAGATCATTCCCCTCCATGCATTCCAGTCCAGGCAAACCAGCCAGATAGGAGTTTCTCGTGTGACCATCCATTCCTCTGTATTATATGCTCTCTCTCCTATGTCTGAAATTTGACCCCTTCTCAACTTACCTCTTGATAGACACAATTTCCTTCTGAAGTCAGCTTACACTGCTTGGATGTCCCTTAGACTCCTAAACTCAAAAAAATTCAAAACTGAACTCATTATGTTTACAAGAAAGAAGCTTGTCTTCCTCTCTTTCGAACTTCCCTGTTGCTGTGGAGGGCACCCCCATTCTCCCAGTCACCCAGCTTCCCTCCAGTCCTCACACTCATTTTCTCATATCCAATGTCCTGCAAATTTTGTAGATTTTACCTCAATAACCTCATCGCTTCATCCTTCTGATTGTTCCCCATACCGCAAAGTCTCTTCCCATTTGGTCCATCCTTCCTTCAAGCTGCACTAAAAATGTTAACTCCAACTCAATAAACTCCAAAGACTCCCTATCACCTTCAGAATCAATTATATAAAATCCTGTTTAGCTTTCAAAGCTCTTCATGGTTTTCCCTCCTGTTTTCTTACACTTTGAAACCACACTCCACCCGATACTTTTCAATTTGGTGAAATTGGTTTCTTTTGCTGTTCATCAAACAAGAATTGTCCTTGCCTGTCTACCACACCAGGAATATTCTCCCTCCTTATCTCTGACTCCTGGCTTCCTTCAAGTCCTACCTTCTACAGGAATTCCTCCTTCATGCCAATATCTTCTCTCTATTGATTATCTCCAGTTTTTCCTGTATGTAGCTTGTTTGTTCGTAATTGTTTGGCTAATGTCTCCTATATTAGGCTGTGAACTCCTTGAGGGCAGATCCTATCCTTTCCCTTTCTTCATATCCCAATGTTTACCACAGTGCCTGGCACATTTTGCTGCTGTTGTTCAATCATTTCAGTTATATTCAATTCTTCATTTAGGATTTTCTTGGCACAGATACTCGAATGGTTTGCCTTTCCTTTCTCCAGCTCATTTGACAGATGAGGAAACTGAGGCTAAATTGGGTTAAATAACTTATCCAGGGTTACCTGGCTAGTAAGTATCTGTGGCCAGATTTGAACTCGGGAAGACTCATCTTCTTGATTCTGCTGCTATTGGCCTTTGCCCCTACAGTTATCCTTGTGTTTTTGTTGTTGTTGTTGTTGTTTTATCCTTGTGTTTTGTAAATACCTATAAAAGTGTTTCGTATATATCTATATATGGTCATACCCATATAACATGCATGTGTGCATATACACACGTGTACATATATGTACCTATATAAATGTGTGTATACATTTATATGCACATACACACATGTTCCCATATACACCTCTATCTTTAGATATCTTGAGATTAGGGGCTATTTCATTTTTATCTTTGAAATCTACAGGGCTACCACACAGTAAATGTTCAATAAATGAATTTTGGCTGTTTGAAAACCAGTCTGAATGTTGACACCTTATTCTTGGTGGGCTTATGCTTTAAGCATCCTGAGATGTCTGCATCTGTCTTCCTTAAAGTCTGAACTCAAAACTTTCCTAAAGGTTACTCCCCAGCTCTGCTCCATGGAAAATCTTCCCAATCTTTGGGTTTGCAAAGTACTATTTCCTTTTTACAAATGTGAATGCTAAGGCTCAGAGAGGTTATGACCTGTCTAGGATCACACAAGCCTCAAACCCAGGTCTCTCCAGCTTTCTTTCTATCAGCCTAACTCTCTATAGACTAACTTCTATCAATCCTGCTGTAATTTCCATCTGATAACCTTACCTGTCTTGGCACTCCATGCAAACTACAAGAAGACCCAGGAGTTCCAGCTCCTATAGCTCTTCCTTTCCAATAGCTTCCCCAGTCTGTACTTGGCTCTTCCCTAAGGCCAGAGGCTCACTACTCCCCGTGCCTTCCCCTCCACCATCACCTCCAGTAACCGAGCTAGCAATCCCTCACCTGAGATCACTGCCCCCACCCCGTTCTCCAAGCTGCTTCCGGATCCTCGGGCAGAGGACCATGGGTAATGTAGTCTGCCCTGGAACTGGTGGTGAGAAGGGCAAGGAAGAGAATACTTCTGCCGGCCTCAGCCCCTTCCGCCGGAAACACTTCTTGAAGCTTTGCAAAACATCTTTCACCCTCAGTCCAAGAGGTTGCTGGGGGTTGTAGTTTACCTGTTTCTTTATCAGATTTCATCACTCATGTTGATCATAAAATTGTACCCTCCTAGAGAGGGCACGAAGCACCTCCCTATCAGCCCTTACCTATTCTGGGAAACTACAGAATTCAGGTCTCCATGCATGTAATATCCTCCTATTTCTTCCCATCTTCTGAATAAATACCCACCCCTATGCTCTTCTAGGGATTCTCAGCCACTGCTTCCGAGTACCTATTAAACCCACAGCAGGTCATCCATCTCAGCCCTATTTTAAACTCTTTTCTATGCAATCTGAGCTCTCCTGCGCTATGAGTTCTTTGCCTTCCCTCTTTGCAAAGGTTTGCCAAAAATTTCCTCTTCCAGGAAGGCTACCCTGACTAACCCTCAGACTTTGGCGAAGGTTATGGTGTTAAGAGCCGGAAGGGATCTTAAGGGTCATATAGTCTATGCTCCTGATCTTCTATAATAGGAAACCAAGACCCAGAGAAATGAAATGACTTATCCACTGTCACTCAGACAGTAAAGAGCAGAAAGGGAATTTGAAAGCAGGACCTCTGACTCAATTCAGAGTTCTTTCCAACAAACCCCAGTGCTTCTCATCTCTTTTTTGTCTCTTTGTAGGGATGTAGGTGGGTCTATCTCCCTCATTAGATTGGGAGTTCCCTGAAATCGAGAATACTATATTTTTTCTTCTGAAGTACCCCCCTTACCCCTTTTCCCAGCCATTTGTCTGCCAAGAACCCTGGACAGTGCTCTAGAACTGTGAATTTTAAGAAATAGAGTAATGTAGAAAATAAGAGAAAGTTGCAAAAAAGAGAGGATGTTGCTTTGCTATGCACTTACCCAGCCCCTTACACACACGTACATAAACACACATACATGCACACAAACATTTCTCTATAGTTGCCACACCAACAAACTCCTATAAGCATCATGGGTACAAGGGGTGCTTTGAAGAGACAAAAGCAGTGACCTTTTGACACCAAGAGTGAGAAGTTGGCCCCTACTCCATCTCGTGTACAGAAACTGAATCAATCACCCACCTCTTGTAGTCCCTTATTTCCTGAGCAGTAATTTACACCAGATTCTCCTCAACACAAGCACTTCCATGTCTCTGTTTCTCTTTCTCTCTATGTGCATTAATATCTCTTTACATCTTTCTTAATCTCTATATATGTGTCTCGGTCTCCTTCCAATTGCCCACTTCAACAAGCATTTAGTACCTTTCATGTATAAGATGCTGTGCTAGGCACTGGAGGGGAGGAATATAAAAACAAGACAAAAAGTAGTCTCTGCCTTTAAGAAATGTTCTACTGGTGGTTTATAACTCTCCCAATTAAGGCTATTTTTGAAGTTGGATTTTAGATAACAACAGTTTAGCCATGAAGATAGCTTAAAATTTGTTTGGATATAAGTTTGTTTGTTTCTTTCTCTATATCTGTTTCTGTGGGTATGTATCAAATGAAATAATATTTGTAAAGCACTTAGCATAGTACCTAGAATAGAGCAGGTATTTAATAAATGCTTTGTTCTCTTTTCCCTTACTCTCTCTACCCCATGTGTGTCTTCCTCTATATTTCTGTCTTTATGTGTGTCTCTTTCTTTTCTCTTATCTATTTGTCTCTGCTTCGCCTTCCATTCAGGATCTATTTAAGTATGGCCATCTCCAACTTGGAGACCACATGCTCTAGCTAGATCTTAACCATATTAAAGACCACACAGAGTGAACTTGCCAAGTAGAAGACACAAGAGGTGGGTATTCTCAATTCCTGTCTAATATCTCTCAGGATGCCCCATTTTGTGTATTTTTGTGTTTGTATGTCTATCCCCTTATGTTTCTGTCATGTTGTGTCCTCATATACAAAATTGTACCACAGGTCATCATATGCTATCATGTGTCACACACAGGCAGTGATATGAGCTCTGTTTTGTTGTAGAATCTTACACAGCCCTGCTCAGTCTTGGCTTTCTTGGCAAACCTGAAACTCTGAAATTAATGAAAAGAATATGGACCATTTGAAGTTAGGAATCCTAGATTTTATCCCTTCTCAGTCACCAGTTTGCTCTCTAACATACTGCTCTGTGTCTTAAACAAAGTAAGTAACTCTAAGGTTCCCTTCAGCTCTAACTATACTTCTTTTTGTCAATCTGGGTTGAGGGACTTGTCCAGGGTCACACAACTATTGTATATCTGAAGCTGGATTTGATCTCAGCTCCTCCTGACTGCAGGGCCAGTGTTTTCTCCATTGCATTATATAGCTTCTTCTTCTGTCTATGCTTCTAAGAAAGTTTAAAATAGGGTCTTTCAGTCATGCTGGAAAATGTTCTCCACATCCAGAGAAAGAACTATGGAATCTAAATGTAGATCAAAGCATACTGTTTTCACTTTTTTTTCATGGCTTTTCCCTTTTGGTTCTGTCTTTTCTTTCACAATTTGACTACTGTGGAAATATGTTTACATGATTGCACATATATAACCTATATCAAATTGCTTGAGCAGGGAGGAAGAAGGAGGAAGAGAGAAAAAATTTGGAACTCAAAATTTTATAAAAAATGAATGTGAAAACTATCTTTACATGTAATTGGAAAAAATCAAATACTATTTCAGAAAAAATTTCAGCCAGAAGTGTTCTGATAAATATTCAATTACCAACTTTTCAAAAAACAAAATAGCCACACTTTTAAATTTAATCTACATTAGTAGTATTTTCTCAAATCCTGATTTGTATTATTTGCTGATTTCCAAGGTATGAATACTCACACAGAAAAATTAACAATAAGATTTTTAGTTAGATTTGAGCTGGCTCCCTCATATCTCTGCTTTTAGCCCATGTCCTTTCACCTTTTCTACTTTCTCTCCCAGCCGTTGGGTAGGTAGAGTCACATAGTAGCAGCCCTAATAAGGGACAGATGAACTGAAATTTCTCCACCCTCCCAAATCCATCTTCCTAGATTGGGATTAGGATAATGAGACTGAAATCCTTAAACTGGATGGGGGAGTGGGGTGAGTAAATTAATGCCACCTGTAAACAGAATCTCTCTCCCCCACCCCCTCTATCCCCACTTCTAAAGAAGAGAAGAATAGCAAAAAGGATGGGGAGGAAAGGTTAATCCCCCTCCCTCTGTCGGCAGTGATTTGGTGGGAATTTTTCTACTCTCTTTCTGTCTCTGTCGGTCTGTCTGTCTGTCTCCCCTAAGCACCTTCCCTAGAAACCGTGAGAGAAAAAGTCTGGGAAATGCTTAGAGGTCTCTAGAGATAGCTGGAAGGGATGGAGTAGAACACAGACTGGAAACAAGAAAAACATGAGGCAGACATTTGCAGAAAAGAGAAGCAAAGACAGGCAGAGACAGAATATATTGACAGAGACATTCAGAGCCGCCCATCCTCTGCCAGTCCCTTTCAAAGGCCCAAGGACTGGGTTTTCCTTGTCCGGCCGCTGAGGTCTCTTTGGGGGCTGCTACTGATTTATGAGCTGAGTCTGGTGGGGGAGGAGCCAGAAGAGGATGAGACCCAGACCTGTTCCCCAGCAGTCTGGGAGTCATGTCACCGAGGCCCAAGCCACCCGCTTTAGACACAAGCCAGCCTCCTCTGGACCTGGAATGGGAATAGCATGGGGATAGGATAGGGTTAACTTTAGCCAGCTTTTCACTACTTCGTTCAATTCCAGGACTGTGTTGTGCTGTGGGCGCCATCTATCGGCCACATTTGTCCCGGATTCTGAAATGATCTCGTCCCTCTATCAGCTTCTTGTCTCATGACCTATTCAGGTACATTATTATTATTATTATTATTATTATTATTATTATTATTACTATTATTACTATTATTACTATTATTATAGAGGATTGGAGTAGGAGATGGAATAGCAGATGCAAGAGGTGAAGGAATGTGATAAGAGTCACAAGGTGGGATCTCTGACTCTCGTCCCATTTGACAATGGCAACGTGAATTAATTTGATTTGGAGACAGAAGACCTGGTTTCAAATTCTGAAATTATTACTCATTCCCTGTGTGACATTAGGCAAGTCCCTCACCACTTCTCCCTTCAATCTCGGATTGTACCAAAGTTCCAACCTATAGCATACAGGGTCACAGACCTTGAACCACCATCAGGAAGGTGGAACAAAGTCATTGCATCTCCTTCCCCGGAAATGTCTAAAGGCAGATATGCCTGTGGGCCAGGTTAGGTAGCTTGGAGGCAGGGAGAGGAAGGTAATGATCCCTCCTGCATCATTTAGAAAAGCAGTGCTTTGAGATCCTTGAAATTGAAGAGACTGAGCATATGATGTAAGGGGACCAGGAGGGAAATTTGCAGAGGAGGAGGGGGTTGGCAAATAAATAAATAAATAAATAAAAAATCAAGGGAAGGAAAGGTCATCCTCAAGGCAAGGGGCTTGACAGAATGGCCTTTATGGGATCCTGGTCAGGAAAGAGAAGGATTCTTTTGAGTTTTGCAGGGAGGATCATGGGACCCTCTGGTCCCAAGTACACATCCATTCAGGGCGTAGGGATTCAGAAGCTCCAGGTTTGATGGGAAGCTGGAGCTCAGAGAGTTTGTGTTATAGTTCCAATTCAATTGTCTGAACATAGCTTTCCCATACTTCCCTCCCATCAGATGAGGTAGAATAACCCCCAACTCAACTCTCTTTGCTGGGCATTGTCAATTTTTGCTCCCAATAAAATTTTATTTTCTCTTTTTTTCTCCTGCCCCCTCATCCCTTATCTCTTTTCTCTGTCTCACTCTATCTTTTCTCTCTTCTTTCTAGTTTTTCTGTACTTTCTTCCTACCTCTACTTCCTTTTTTCTCCTTTTCTTCTTTTCCCGGCCTCTCTTTTTCTCTCATCACTTTTTTCTCTTCCCTTACTCTTTTATTTCTCCTCTCCTTTTCCCCATCTCTTCTTCTTTTCCTCTTCTCTCTTCATTTATTTACTCCACTTCCCCCCTTTCTCTCTATTTCCTTTCCTTCCCTTTTCCTATCCTTTTCTTCTTCACTTTCTATACCCTTTTTTTCCTTTATCCTTTCTCTCTTTCCCCCTTTCTAAATAATGTAAAGAACGAAGATTCTCTTCTTCACATGTCATAATGAAGTGTTCTCATACCCCAGAGGGGAAGACTGAGGTACAAACTAATTTCATAATGAGTACAAAAACTCAGGCATCTTGACCATTCCACCGTTACTTCTGTCATACAGCCCTCTGCCTTTGGGGCACCCTCTCCCCCAGTCCTGGACACCTAGATCACTGAGAGAAGAGCAAGCTGGACTGGTTGATTTGCATCGTTTAGTTTGGAAGCAATTATTGGAGGAGCTGTCAGCTCAGCCGAGCACTCTCCCCGATAATCGGATTCTGCCAGAGCCTCAGGCTTGGGGGGGGGCAAGTAATTTGGCTTGATGCAGTAGTGGGAGAAGTCGGGGCTGGACTGCTCGACAATCTGTCTGAGTGCTGTTAGAGTTGTTCAGAGCAATTATCCTGAGGGGACCACACAGATACTAGAGGGAAAGCTGAAGATGGTCATCTCTACCAACTACAGCAGGATGGATGGAAGATAGACATCTGGCAAAATGAAAGAACATCTCCAAGATGGAAAGGATGGGAGAGGAAGCAAGAAAAGCCAACCTATTGTAAAATCAGGGAAGGGCAAAGTGACCAGGAACCAATTAAAAGGAAGGAGAACCTAGGAATTTGGGCTTCTCAGAGCTCATTTACCCAGCATTCCCCAGGGCTACATAGGTTATAACATAATTCATACTTATAACTGTTACAAGCAAATATGAATGACTCCACATTGGCCTCTCCTTGCCCTCAAAACAGAAGTCCTTATGAGACAAAGAATACAAAGATAGACAAAGATACCCTCCCCAAACTTAAATACATGCTTCTGTTTCCTGTCTTCTTCCCCTTGGGATTTGCTTGGGATAGAAATTGAAAGCTCTGTATCTAAATTCATAAATCAGACAATTATATGATTCTTAGTCACTTTCCCCCTATGTTTCTGTCTCTCTGACTTCCTAATCACTAGATTTGATGGCCTTTTTTTTCAATTCTCATTTTACTTGAACCCTCTGCACTTGAAATTTTAGATCATCCCGTCCATAAGACTTGATTCTCCTTTGGATTCAATAACATGACATTTTCATGTCTTTGCTTTTCTTTCATAGAACTGAGTATTGAAAGGGACCTTTGAGATTGATAGCTCCATCTCCATTCCCATTCCCATTTTGAGGCCCAAAAGGGACATGATTTGCCCTAAGTCATGGAGGTAGTAACTAGGAGATCTAGAAGGTACTTCAGGAGCTCCCTTCCCCTAAAATCTGTCCGTGGCTATTTTTCTCTGTTCTCTCTGCAATCTTAAACACTCCTATAATTCACTCGGTGCACATGATTCTCAAATCTCTATCTAGCTCTGACCTCTCCTCTGAACTCCTGACCAACATTTCCAACTACTCACTGGGCTCGAATATTTAAAATTTAACACATTTTGCAGTGAATTCCTCTTCTCCTTTCCTCTCTCTCCAACAAAGCAACCAAAAAAAATCCCTAAACCAACCCCTGATCCTTTTCTGAATTCCCTATTTCTATTGATAGCATTGTCATTCTTCCTTTCATCCAGGATCAAAAGCTCAATGTCATCTCTAACACCTCTTTTTCTCACCTCCTACACCTAATCAATCATTAAATCATGTCAGGTATTTCTCTGGATTATCTCCCTCTTTTCCTTCACCATTGTTAAATCCAGGCCTTTATTATCATTATTATTATTAGATCGTTATCTCATGCTTTTTCCTCTGGAAAGGACTAAAAAGCATCACCTTTTAATGAAGGAATCTGTGGCTCAGAGAGATTAAGGCCATAGCAAGTCAATGACAGAGCCAGGACCAACACCCACATCTCCTAATTCAGTATTTTTTTCATTCCACTACATCACTTTTAACTAGTCTCCTTGCTTCCAGAATTCTCTGTCACATCTAGTCAGTCCAGCCCACTAAAACCAGCTCACTCACCATAAGTTCTAAATACATCCCTCCACTGCCCCCAAAACACTCAGACTTTCAAATGCTTCCGAATGAAAATCTAAACCTATCACTAAAGATTCTCCCCAATCGTTGAATATCAGATTAAGAGCCAGAGGACCAGGTCATATACTAGCTCCATCATTTACCACCTGTGTGACTTTAAGCACAGTACCAACTTCTATGGGAATCTGATTCCTCTCCTGAACATTGAGGGGGTTGAATTAGGTGATCCTCAAGGAAACCTACCTCTAACTCCATGATGCTTTTCCATTCTTACTTCTACCATTCTCCTTGGACCAAGCCCTAAACTATAGCTAAAATTAGAATACTCATCCTCCCCAATTACGCCCATGTCTTTTAAAATATCATTCCTTTGACCCAGAATGACTTTCTCTCATTCCCACTTCTCTAATTGTTGAAATTCTATACATTCTTCAAAGCTTAACTCAGATCAATCAATCAACAGGCATTTATTAAACTCCTGCTGTGTGCCAGGCAATGGCAGGATGCAGAAACAAGCCAATGAACACACAAAGAAATATACCCTGCCTTTAAGAGACGTTCCATCAAATTCCACCTTCTCTATGAAGCTTTTACTGATGTCTCCAGCTATAAGTTATTTCTTCCCTCTTAAGGCCCATAGCATTTTTTACAGTCAACATAATAATATTACTTACAGCTTTGCTTACTGCATATTTTCATTATATTTATTGTACACACACCTGTGATTTTATCAGTATGTTATCTTCCCCTGATAGATTGATTATAAGTTTCTCAAGAGCAGGTACCCAATGTCTTCCACTTCATTCTCTCACCTTAAGTACTCAATATCTTGCACACAGTAGGTAAGCAGTAAATGGTAAATACAGCTCTCAATATATGATCTTATGGATTGTTTATCATTCACTTCATCCCTTTCTTTGTCACTTTCTCTCTGTTCCCAGCTGCGTCCTTATATCTGACCTCTCAGAGGTAAACACAAATTTAGGAACATAATCCCAGAATTCTGGTTTCAGCTCTCCATCTATTTGGGGGAGATAAAAGGGAACGATCCAGGCAGATACCCTGATATCACCTCATATCTTTATCCTGGAAAAGGTCACATCTTCTCAGACAGCTTGGATTTCCTAGCTCCCACACCTGAGTAATTCCTCCTTACCCTAGGCCATGAATTTTTTTTTTACAGCTCCCACCCACTCAAAAGAATTTATTTATTCATAAGGAAGCAGAGCTTGGACTAAATGACTTCAAAGGCCCCATCCAGCTATGTCCTACAAGGTGAGGTGTGGAGACAGGGGGGAAATGATCCTTCACACTTAGCCTTTATAAGGACACCAAAGCTGAAGACTCAGAAACACCTTCTGCTTATTTGCATTTTACTTACATCATTTTTGCACCTGATCCATCCCTTGTTCCATATTCAGAAATCATACTACCCCTATTCCTCTCCCCTCAATGTCTCCTCTTGACTCCTCCCCACCACCCCTACCATGTGCATCCCGTCTCTCTCACCGAAATGTTTCTTCCAGCCTCTGACCACCCCTCAGTGACCCCCCCAATCTCCTTCCCCCATCCCATCAATGTGGTGTACTAATCTACCATAGCTCTACTTTGGGGTCTCCCCTATATTCTCAGTCCCATTAGCCCATCCTGCCAAAATGCCCAGCTCCAGTTCCTCCAGATTCCACCCTGGAAGATAGGAAGAGGGTGTCCCCACCCGTTCTCTTCCCATTCCCCATCACCCCAATCCCTGCGCCGGGTAGGAGCAGCAGACAGCAAGCGCGCCTCTCAGCAAATCCCAGCTCCATTCAGCTACGTGATTAATGGCCCTGCCCTCCCCATGAACCTGCCTTTAATACTGAGGAAGTTATGAAACCGCTATACATCAGCAGCTCTGGTCCCGATGCCCCCCTTCCCTCCCGCCTCCTTCCCCCCCACCCACTCCCGCCCCAATTCCCTCTTCAAAATCTCATTTGGGCTCTGGGCGCCCAGGTCCATCTCTCCCCTGGATACTGGTGCAAACCTGGGGGGTGGGGGGTAAAGGGAATTGAGGGAGGGGAAAGGGAAGGAGGGGGTGAACACAAGAGGGGGAGGGGGAAGCTCTGCGCCCCTGCCCGCTGTCCGTAGTGAGGACCTACAAATCATTTTCCTTCTTTCCTCTCTCCCCTCCCTCCTGCTTCTGCTCCTCCCTGCTCCTCCTCCCCCCTCTCCCCCACGGCTGCATCTCCGGCCCCATTTAGAATCGCTGACATTTTATCTGCATTACATACATCACTCCATCCCCAGCAGCCATCTCTCATGGATTGCCTGGGGGCGAGAGGTGGTGGGGGGGAACCAGGTTGGGAAAGATGGGGTTGGGGGAAATAGGACCAGCGAGAGGGACTCATTTCCTCTCCACATCCAGGGGAACCTAGGTATCCTAGAGATTGAGCAGGGCAGGTAGGCAACAGAGTGCAATTGTCCATCCTGATCTTACCCTTTCCCTTCCCAATTTCCTGCTCTTGTAGATCTAGAGTTCTTTTCCAGGACTGCACAGACTTGGGGAGCATTCTTGTTGTCTATCCCTCTTCTTCAGAGATCACTCTTCCAGGAACCCCCATTGATTATCAGAAATAGAAGGCTTTTCTTCTCAGAGATCCATCAAAGAGATGATTATCCAGCCTTCTTTAGTGCTCTCTTCTGGTGTCTCCCCTTTCCATCTCTTGGGAAGTCCTTCTGAATATCCAACCTTGATCCCTCCGACTGCATTTATATCTAAGATCCTATTTGTCCTTAGGCAAGGAAGGTGGGGATAAGAGACTGGGGAGCAGTGGCAAACTCTCTTCTGGGTTCAAAGACTCTTATCCTAACCTCTCAGCACCACATACAATGATCATTTCCTTGAGCCCCCAGTGTCTGGGACACCTGAGAGAAAAGATGCTTTGCATCATCTTCAGAGATGAGGAAATTGAAATACAAAGATAGAAGCCAAGAGGTTCCTGTCCAAGACAAGCAAACAATAACACAACTAAATCTTAGCTGGTAGCTTTCCTTCCATAGGAAGACAATATAGAGAAGAAAAAAGGACACCTAGACAGACAGTATACACACAGGGAAGAGAGACAGACGGGACAAAGGGAGAATGAGGGCTACAATTGGGATAATAAAGTCAAACAAAGAAACAGATAGACAAAGAGCTAGACAAAGGAAGCATCTGATATGGGGAGTCAAGGAGACAGTGCACTGAGCATAGGCTATCCCAGAGTGGACACAGGAGCAGGGTATATAAATGCTCAGCAGTCTCTCTCTGTCTCTGATTGTCTCTGTCTCTTATCTCATTCTCTGTCTTTGTCTCTCTTTCCTCTTTCAAACCCTCTATCTTTTTGTCAACTTCTTTTTCTTTCCACTTTTCTCCTTTTTCTTTTTTTTTTTTTTTTTCATTCCCATTCCCACTTTCCCTCTCCTTTATCAGGGAAATTCAAAGATCCTCCTTCAGGTTGTGGGTGGAGATGGAGGGACTCCTGGTTCTTCTACTACTTCTCTCTAATCCTTCTCATACAAGGGACTGGATGAAAAAGGGTGGGAAAAGGAAGGCTGACCTAAGAGAGGAAGGAGGGAGGGGAAGAACAAGATGGGTGCTTGCTCTTCTCCCTTTAATTTCAAATTCAGTCAATGAGGAAAGAGATTCCACCAAGAGGAAAAAGCAGTTTGGGGGGGAGAAGGAAGACTCATTTCATCCCCAACACACACCCCACACTCACAATCACCCACACACCCTGTGGTGCAGCTCCAAACAAAACAAGCCCAAACTATGGACTCAGAAAAAAGAGAATAAAAGGCAAATAGTAGTGATTTGCATGGTGTTTGTCTCATTTGAATATTTCCTAATTCACCTGGCCTTTCCCCAGACTGTCCTTTCCTCTATGTGTTTCTAGAGGTGGGGTAGGAGCAGAGGAGTTAGGTGTTAGTTGACAATTATGTTTTCTTTGCATTCTCTCTTTCTATGGAAGAGCTCCTTGGCCCTCTCCTCTGGCCCTCTGTGCATATCTACTTCTCTAGTCTGGACAGGGGTTCCTGGAGCCCCAGATCTCCACATCTAACACCCTGCTGGGCAGTTCCAGCTGCCCTGTCTCCACCACCTCAAACAAAACAGCAGCTCCCCCTCCTTTGCTTAATGACTTCAGCATTTTCTCAATCACTTACCCTGAAGCATTTGAAATTACCCTTCTCTTCAGCCCTTGTAGCTCAAGAATCACCAAATGTTATCAACTCTTGCTTTGAAATGTTTTTCTCTTAAATGCCATCAACATCATCATCCTTCCTCTCCTTTCCATTCCGACTGCCATCACCTCATCACCTCACACCTAGACTATTGCAATAGTCTCCTAGTTGGACTTTCAGTCTCTCTGGCCTTCTATCGATTCAGCAAACTGATGTCAGATTATCTTCCTGAAATATGACTTTGCACATATTACTTCCTGCTTAGAAACTGTGAATGACTCCCCATTGCTTATTCAATATAGTCCAAACACCTTAGCCTGGCAACTAGGAGGTTCAGTGGATAGAGTGCTGATCGGGACTCAGGAACACTTGAACTCAAATTTGGCTTCAGACACTTATTAGCTGTGACTTAACCTTGGACAAAGTAATCTTCATCTGCCTCAGTCTCCTCATCTGTAAAATGAGGATAAAAATAGTTTTCTTAAGGTTGCTGTGAGGGTCAAATGAAATCATACTTATAAAGCATTTTGCATACCTTAAAGTGCTATATAAATGCTAGCTAATGTTATTATTATTATTAAAAACACTCTATAACCTGATACCAACTTACTTGTATTACTTACCCTAGAAGGTCATTATAAAGACCAAATCAGAAAAAATATGTCAGGGAGGGAATTCTCCACCTTTTCAGTTAATATAGTCACAAGACTACTGGCACACTTGGTGAAATTTTATCATATTACTAAGATAAAACACTGATCCCATTATAAGGTGCCAGCACCTCTCTAAACCCAGAAGGAGGCAATAGGATTGTCTGAGCCTCTGCTTTGAGCACTTTACACAGTTAAACCATGGGTGGTTTTAGAGTGGGAAAGATTTCAAGCCAACAGGGACCTAAGAAAGAGATCCTCTTGAGGGTAGAAGGTAATTTCCGTTCTTGATTTTCCAGATCCCTCCAGGGTGTACTATTCCTGCTGTTTCTCCAGCCCACATCTCCCACCTCCCACTCTGAATTTACACTCTCATCTATGGCATCCTGGGCCTCTGCCATACCCAACATGACATTTTCTGGTCATCTCCAAGCCAATTCACCTCAAGGTTAACTTTCCCCACAATTCTCACTTTCTAACTCTGAAAACAGTAAACCATTATTGAAAACTGGCTGTCAGTTGTGATTCAAATCATCATTCCCCCTGACTCCTATATCCAAAACCTATTTCCTTGCCAATCACCATACCCCCTAACTTCTGGGCCCAAAACTCATATCCTTGGAAATCGTCTTTTCCCCTGACTTCTAAACCTAAAACCCATTTTCTTAGCAATCACTTCCAGAGATGTATTGTTTTCTTCTAATAGAATGTAATCTCCCTGAAGGGAAGAGTTGTCTTGCAGTGCTAGATATGTAAATGAAGGGAACACAAGTCTTGAAGTTCAAGTCAGGAAGACCTGAGTCCTGCTTCAGATGCTGGCTATGTGACCCTGAGCAAGACTCTGTATGTCAGTTTCTTCTTCAGTAAGATGAGTATAACAATAGCACCTACCTTATAGGGTTGTTGTAAGAATCAAATGAGTTCATACATTTAAAGATTTTGCAAACTTTAAAGTGCTTTATACACCTAGCTATTTTTATTAGTTTGTATTCTCAGTGCTTAGCAAATGCCTAGCACATATTTTGCATTTGATGCATGCTTTTTCTTTCATTTTCCCCCTCCATTCATTCCTCTTTCACATACACATAGCTTTTAGAAGAAATTAGGAGATCAGTTACAAGCACATTGGTGAGAGCCCATGAGCTACCATAGTAGGAGTGACTACTCACAAGGTTACCCCCTAAAATATGAGAGAGCAGCTATAGTCTAGAGCCTCAAATCTACAATAAGAGTACAAATTAGGAAAATATTCTAGAGGGGATAACATGACATGTAAAAAATTCTTTGTTTAGAGGTGATATTACACATCTAAAATTCTTTATCACAAAGCGTTGTAAAAATATAAACTATTTTCATTAGGTTTAGGGGTAATGAAGAGATTAAATTTAACAAATATTTCATATAAATCTACTTTGTGGGAACTCAGTATTTGGTTCACAAATTAATTCTTCCCCTTAGCCCTGTCTTTTATACCAGGGGACCTTGGCCTCCCAATTCATCAACTTCCTCAATTGTCTCTACTTTTTTTCAACTCAGCCACACCTAAGGATGGTCAGTCAGTCAACAAGCATTTATTAGTCCACCTACTGTGTGCTAGGCACAGTACTAAGCACTGGGAATACAAAGAAGGGAGACACATTCTAATAGGGGGAGAGAATATGCAAACAACTACATCTAGAGTGTAAATGGGCAGAAATCTCAGAGCAATGGTCATCCTCTTGATCTCACCATCACCTACAGATGTTGTATATCCTTGATTAACAATTCTGAAATTTTTTTTGACCTTATCCATCCTTGGTATGCCTCATTCTTCTTATTTTAATTTAATTTTATTTATTTGCTTTTTTTGCTGAGGCAATTGGGGTTAAGTGACTTGCCTAGGGTCACACAGGTAGGGAATGTTAAGTGTCTGAGACCAGATTTGAACTCTGGTCCTCCTGACTTCAGGGCTAGTGCTCTATCCACTGAGCCACCTAGCTGCCCCTGCCTCATTCTTCTTAAACTGATTACATCCTAACCAAGATTTCCAATCCTTCATTTCTCAGTGCTTTCCCTGGTCATTACCATCCAGTTTCAGTTTTTCCCCTCCCAGTCTTAAGATAGATGACACAGTGGATAGGCCTAAAATCAGAAAAAGTTGTTTTCAAATCCAGCATTAGATGCTTACTAGCTGTATGCCTCAGGAAAAATCACTTAACTGCTGCCTGCCTCAGTTTCTTTCAGTGTCAAATGGAGGAAATAGCACCTATCCCTTCAGGGTGGGTATAAGAACCAAATGAGATAAAATATCTAAAGCACTCGAGGGAAAAGAATAAGCATTTATATAGCACCTACTAAGTGCCAGACACTGTGCTAAGGGATTTAAAAACTATTCTCTTCAGTGTCTGACTCATAGTATGCAATTTTAAAATGCTTGTCCTTTTCTCTGATCTTGACCCTAAAATCCATTGGTTTAACTCTATAATGTTCAGCACTTTGGTATTCCTTACCTCCATGTTCTATTGCCCTCCATGCCTGCCATACCCCAACCCTGAATTATCCCATTTTCCTGTTTCCTTATAATCTGATCATGTGCTAGATGATTCTAGAGAAAGTCATACAAGGGTGGTGAATGGGCCTATCATCATGATCTGATCTGATCTCAACTGGATCTTTACTTTTATGGTAATAATTTTATTCTTTCTACTGAAGTCACTTTCTTTTTTTCTCCAACTATTATTCCAAACCAGGAGGCAACAGATGAAAATGGAAAGATCTGAATTCAGAGGATTCAGGGTTCAAACCCAACATTGGGTACTACTTCTGTGTGATGTTGGGGAAATTGGTTAATGACCTTGGGCCTCAGTTTCCCCATCTACAAAAATGAGACAAATGGACTAAATGATCTCTAAGATTCCTTCCAGTTTTAAATTTGGATCTGGAAGCTCTCCACACTAACCCTCTCTCTCATACCTTGTTTCCCTTTTTGGTGAGAAAACATGACTTTATTCTTTTCTTTCTTTTTCTATAAATCCAAATTCCTTAATATTCCCATTCCATTCTTTATTCCATTTTCTGAAGAAAAAGTAACTGTTCTCCATAATAGAGTCAACTCTTCTCCTAATACCCTTGATTCCCTCCCCTCCTTTCTCCTCTGACAGGAAACAGATTGTCTCCACAACTATATCCCTCTTTCTCTAATCTTTGATCTCTCCATGTCTTTTGGTTCTTTTCCAGCTGCCTACAAGCATACTCAGCTCTCCCACACAATCCTTAAAAACCCCCTCACTTTACCCTCCCATCCCCTCAAACTATCATCCTATATCTCTCCTCCCTGTCATAGCAACTCTTAAGAAAAAGCTGCCTACAGTCAGTTCTCTACTTCTTTTCCTCTCATTCCTCATACCCTAGTAATCTGACTTCTGACCTCATCACTCAATTGAAAAGTGTCCTCTCCAAAGTTATTAATGATTTCAACTAACCATGATGGCCTCCTTTCAGTCCTGATTCTCCTAGAGCTGTACAGCACATGACATATGCCACTCTTCTCGATATTCCTTCATCTTTGGGTTTGGGGATACTACTCCCCTGATTTTTCTCTTACCTATGTAACTTTCTTTTTTTCTTTTCTTCTTTCCTTCCTTTCCTCCTTCCTTCCTCTCTTTCCTTCTCCCTTCCTCTCTTTCTTTCTCCCTTCCTCTCTTTCTTTCTTTCCTTCCTTCCTTTTCCTGAGGCAATCAAAGCTATGTGATTTGCCCAGAGTCACACAGCTGATAGGAATCAGGTCAAATTTGAACTCAGGTCTTCTTGTCTCCAAGACTACTGTGCCACCAACTGCCCTTTGTGTGACTGTTTCTTCTCAATCTCCTTTGCTGCTTCATTTTACATATCATATCTTTAATTGTGAATAGAATTCAAAGTTCTGTCCTGGGTACTTTACTCTTTTCTGGGTACTTTTACTCTCTTTCTCAGTAATAATATCAGCTCCCATGAGGTCAATAATCATTTTTTCAAATGATTCTCAGATCCAATTCTACCCTTTCTCCTGAACTCCAGTTCTCTATCTCCAATTGCCTAATGGACATTTCAAATTGGGTGTCCCATGGGCATCTAAAATTTAATTTATTCAAGACATTTTATTGTCTTCCCCCTCCTTCAACCCACTCCTTTTTGTAATTTCCCTATTTCTAGTTAGAGCTTCAACATCCTTCCTGTCAAAATAGCCAGGTTCAAAATGGAAACCTCAAAATCATTCATTCTCCACTCATACTTACTCCATTTAGCCAAATCATTTGTAAAATTGTATCATTTCTACCACCATTGCATTTCTTCTCTTAAATAACACAGCTACCACCCACTTCAGGGTCTCATCATCCTTGGCTCAGTCTATTACTACAACTTCTTAATTGGTCTTCTTACTTCAAGTCTTTCTTCCCCAAACTATTTTCCAAACAACCACTAAAGTGATTTTCCTAAAGCTCATATTGGACTATGCCACTCTGCTGCTCACTAAATTTTAGACATCACTGGACTCTGATGGACTCCAGTCTGGAGGAAAGAATGAGGCTGATGATTCATAGTTCTGTCTCACTTCAATCCAATTCACTTGCAAATCAAGACATCACCTTCATGATGTCATTTGGTCTTCTTTGAGAACTAAAGATAAATGATGACTCCTACAAGAATAACAATAGCACACCAGTTCTTTATCATCCCTAGGACCCAATAGAAACTCCTCTGTGTGGCAAACAAGCTCTTCATCAACTGGCCTCACCCTACCTTTCTAGCTTTATCACACAATCTTCCCTTTCACATAGTTTACAATCCAGTCAAAATAGTTTATATTATCTCTCTTGGTGACCTTGTTAGCTCTTATGAGTACAGTTATCCCTTCAGGTAACTCTCAAATTGATTCCTAGTTTCTCTCCTGACCAGTCCCACATCACCAATTGCAAATGAGACATTTACCACAGGATTTTCTATAAGAGGGCACTATAGGTAGTGCAATGGAGAGCACAATGGATAGAGTCAGGAAGACTCATCTTCCTGAGTTCAAATTTGGTTTCAGATACTAGGAGTAGTACTCTGGGCAAGTCATTTAGCCCCATTTTCCTCATCTTCCTTATCTATAAAATGAGCTGGAGAAGGAAATGGCAAACCACTCCACTATCTCTGCCAAGAAAACCCATATAGGGTCACAATGAGTCAGACATGACTAAACAAGACTAATTCTATAGGTACGTCAAACTCAATATTTCCCATACAAAACTCATTATCTCTTTCCCAAAGCCCACCTTTTCCTAACTTGCCTATTTCTGTCAAGAGTGCCCTCATCTTTCCATTCATTCAGGTTTGATTCCTTATTCCTTCATCACTCTATCAGATGATAAAACTTGTCCATTCTGTGTCCACATTTCTCAAATCAGTCCTCTTCCCATTCACATGGCCACCAATCCATTTCAATTCTTCATTACCTCTTGCCTCAGGACTATTCCAATAAACTTCAATTGGTCTTCCTGCCTCAAATCCATCCTTCTCATAGCTGCCAAGCTAATATTCCTGGAGTATAGGTCCAACCATGTAATTCCCTTGCTCAGAAAGCTCCAATTGCTTATGAGATAAAATGTCCATTTTTTTTTGTTGTTGTTGTTGTTCAACATTTAAAACCATTGACAAACTGGCTCTGGATCACTTTCCTAGGTTTGCCACCCATCATTTCTCTTAATCTGGCAACTAGGTGATCCAGGAACTAGAGTACTAGACCTGGAGTGAGGAAGATCTGGGCTTGACTGCAGCCTCAGGCAATCATTGACTGGGTGACCTCAGATAGGGCTGGATAGAGTGGCCTCAAAGACATTCACTTTTTGCCTCTTTCCTTACATGTCAAACAGTGACAATAACAGCACTGACTTAAAGTATCACAATAATAGTACCAACCTTAGAGTATCACTGTCAAGATCAATTGAAAAGTGCTTCATAAGCATTAAACACCATATCAATGTTTGTTATTATTAATATTAACTAACACTCTGTAGTCAAATCTAACTGCTTTCCTTACTTTTCCTTAAAGGTAGTATTCCATCTCCCATCACCATGATTTTGCACAGGCTGTGTTCCTCAAATCTGGAATGCACTCCCTCTTCCCCTCTACCTCATAGGATTCCCCGTGTTCTTTAAGGCTTAGCTCAAGTGCCACCTTCTAAGGTCTAAGGCCTTTCCTGATCTCTCTATAACTCCTTGGTCCATTTCTATCTGTCTATCTAGCTATCTATCCATCATTTGTCTGTCTATCCGTCCAGCCATCTATCTAATGTCTGTCTGTCTGTTCATCCATCCATCCATATGTCAGTCTATTCATTTATCCATTCATCTATCTATATATCTTCTATCTGTCCACTCATCTATCTGTCTACCTACCTATCATTTATTTGCATGCATAGTTTTAATATATTTTATGTGTATAAAGTTGTTTTCCTCATTAGGATGTAAGTTTCTTGGGAGCAGAGACTGGTTTTAAAAAGCTTTTCTTTTTGTAACTCCAATGCCTACTTCAAAATCTTTCACATAGCAGGCACTTGAAAATTTCCATCAAGGTTTTTGGAGGAAGACCACTGAGGGAAATGGTATTGTTGTTCAGGTGGAAGTGGGTGAATGATCAGCATCTGGGCTAATCAGGGTGGTTATACTGTGGGCATGGACATTAGCACCCTCAGAAGTGAATTCTCTTAGGGCCTCTTTGGAGGAGGGAGCTTTAGTTCTGGTGCTCTATTTACTCTGTTGCATGGTTGCCTCAGGACTAGACCCTATAATTTGATGTCATGGAAGAAGCAGCACTGGAAAATTAGGTGAATTGAATTCATGCTTGGGTACCTAATCTCCTAGATTCTTCCTAATATAAGGAGGTTTGTATTTAGGAAGAATTTTCTGACAGAGACCAGTATGAAATACTGGATGAGTAAATACAGAAAGCTAACTTCTTATGTGGGTCACTAAGGAGGGGAAAGATAAGATGACTTTTAATGGAAATCAGGAAATCTTTCATCCAAAAGACCCTTTTCTGTAAACTAGAAATAACACTTAGACTTCTTACAACACAGGTTTGTTGGGGAGTGGGGATCTATAAAATGATCTATGATTATTCCTTTTTCTCTGAGCATGGGCCAGGTATCTTTGTCTGCAAAATTAGGGTAATAATTCTAAGGAGGCATATGATGGAGAGAGCATTGTGGGTCTTAGACTTGGGGGACCCCAGACGGAAACTCCTCTCTGCCACTTTCAATTAGGTCAGTCACATCTCTGGTCTCTGTTTCCCCATCTAAAAAATTAGGACGATGATGCTTTCAATGTTTACTTAACCACAGAGTTGTAAAGAAAATGCTTTCTAAACCAGAAAGATTTACAAATGATGCTAATTATTCTGAGGCGATGGAAGAGCAAAGGGAAAGTTATCTTTGTTGGGAGGAGTTGGCTGTATTAGTCCTGACCAGATGCAGAGGTACAGGCAGGATGACCTACAGAATGATTGTGCCAAGGCTGGGGATTCTGGGAGTGTTTGCATCCGCTCTTCAAAAAGGTAGAGAGAAGAAAAAAAAAAAAAACGAGTCCTGGTGCCTCCTTGTGGCAATGGAGAGGAATGACATGCTTATGTCTTCCTAGAGCATTGAGCTTACCTTAGAGCTTCCAGAGGGGGGTGGGGGTGGGGGGAATGAATTGAAAATAGCAGCATCCCCAAGAGAGGAGCCAAATGTGGGTTCAGTATGGGGCAGGAGGAAGGCTAGGAAAGAGGATGATGACAATGACAGCATTTATGTAACATTGTACAATTTGCACAGCAGTTTACAAGTATTTCATTGATTAATAATAATCATCAATAGTTAGCATTTCTATGGAGTTTTAAGGTTAAAATATGGGTGAGAAGGAGGAGAAGAATTCTTTGACTCCAGAGCCGATGTTTTTTCATCGTGTCTAGCCCTAGGCCTCTGTTTCTGGCTCTTTAAAATAAGGCTATTGTCCAAGTGCTCTCCAGCATCCTTTCCAGCTCTAGTTCCTTTGGTGCTAGGACCTGGAAAGGGAGAACTCCACTGAAGCCTCCATCTCATCTTGGCAAAGCTAAGGATGCTAAGACCTGCACTCCATGTTAGTCACACAGGAAAGCAGGGGAAACATTGAATGGGCAATTCAGTTAGTGCCCAGGATTTCATTTTCATCATGTATAAAACCCAACTTAATAATTCATTCCGTAAAGATGTATTAAGTGGCTACAATGAAAAGCAATTTAACTTCAGACTTGGAATCACCAACGAGACTGGATTTAAATTTGCCACCTGCATGACCTTGCTGCAGCCATGGGTCTCAGTTTCCTTATTTGTACAATGAGGATTTGGTCTGAGTAGGTCCTTTCCAGCCCAGACAATCTATGATTTTAAATGCAAGGTGCTGTGCTGGGGCTCTGTCATTGATAAATGATACCTTATCTGACCTCCTGGAGTTTACTGAGGAGTGCCTAGGTGGGGCAGAAAGACAAGGATGATTCACGGCAATAATCATAATGCAAATTAAAAACTGAAGATAATGCTTCACAAGGGTGTAAGGAAGATGGAATGAGATAAAGTGAATTGGAAAAACAACAACACCTGTGTTTTTATTACTGTAGAGAACTCCTAGTGGAAAAAACAAAACACCAAAAACCAGACAACCAGCTCTGTACCAAAACTTTTGCACAAACTGAAATGCTAAAAGAGTTGTTTGGGGTGCAAATTAAGACAACTCTGAGATACCACTACACACCTGTCAGACTGGCTAAAATGACAGGAAATGATAATGATAACTGTTGGAGGGGATGTGGGAAAACTGGGACACTGATACATTGTTGGTGGAACTGTGAACGGATCCAACCATTCTGGAGAGCAATTTGGAGCTATGCTCAAAAACAGTGCATACCCTTTGACCCAGCAGTGTTTCTACTGGGCCTATATCCCAAAGAGATTTTAAAGGAGGGAAAGGGACCCACATGCGCAAAAATGTTTGTGGCAGCCCTTTTTGTAGTGGCAAGAAACTGGAAATTGAAAAGATGCCCATCAATTGGAGAATGGCTGAATAAATTATGGTATATGAATGTTATGGAATATTATTGTTCTGTAAGAAATGACCAACAGGAGGATTTCAGAGAGGATTGGAGAGACTTGCATGAAGTGATGCTGAGTGAAATCAGCGGAACCAGGAGAACATTATACACAGCAACAAGACTATATGATGATCAATTTTGATGGACATGGTTCTCTTCAACAATGATGTGATTCAAACCAGTTGTGCTGCGATGAAGATAGTTATATACATCCAGAGAGAGGCCTGTGGGAACTGAGAGTGAACCACAACACAGCATTTTAACACTTTCTGTGAATATTTCCATGTATTTTGTTTTCCTTCTTAGGTTGTTTTTTTCTTCTCTTTCTAGATCTGATGTTTCTTGTGCAGTAAGATAACTGTATAGATATGTATACATGTATTGTATTTGTCATATAATTTATCCTATCTAGCATGTATTAGATTACCTGTCATCTAGGGGTGGGGGTGGGGGAAGGAAAGGAAAAGCTTGGGAAAAAAAAAGTGTTTTTTTGCAAAAAAAAAAAAAAAAAAAAAAAAAGAAACTGGAAGCCGAATGGATGCCCATCAATTGGAGAATGGCTGAATAAATTAAGGTATATGAATGGTATGGAATATTATTGTTCTGTGAGAAACGACCAGCAGGATGATTTCAGAGAGGCCTGGAGAGACTTGCACAAACCGATGCTGAGCGAAATCAGCAGAACCAGGAGATTATTGTACATGGCAACAACAAGACTATATATAAGATGATCAATTCTGATGGACATGGCGCTCTTCAACAATGAAAGGCTTCAAACCAGTTCCAATTGTTCACTGAACAAAGGCATATACACCCAGAGAGAGGGATATGAAATGGGGACCCCAATATAACATTTCCATGTTCTAAAAAAAAAAGAGTTGTTTGGGGGTAGGAAGAAATTAAGTGATCTGGGCAGGGTCATATGGAGGCTCTTCTTGAAACAGGGCTTCCTGATTTAGAGACTAGTTTGCTAACCATTTTGCTCCAATGACAATATTTTTTTTTTGGAGGGGAATGTTTGTCTTTCTGTCTATTCATCTATTCATTCATCTATCTTTTGTCTGTCAATCCATCTATTTGTCTATCTACCTGTCTATCTATGCATCTACTTATCTATTTTTATTTATCTGCATGCATAGTTTTAATATATTTTATATGCTGGTTTTCCTCATTAGGATGCAAGTTTCCTGGGAGCAGGGACTGGTTTTTATAAAACTTTTCTCTTTGTATCTCCAGTGCCTGCCTCTCTCTCTCTCTCTCTCCATATATAAACATATAGTATACACATATACATAGTACAATTTATGGGTTAAAAACTTTTTAAGATATGGGTGGTAGCATTAGAAATTGGGTTAGGAATAGTTATATAGCTTGAAAGTTGCAAAGCAATTTGCAAATATTATTTTATCCTCACAACTATACTAGGAGATAGGTGCTATTGTTATCTTTATTTTACAAATAAGGAAATTGAGGAAGAAAGATTAAGTGACTTGCCTAGGGTAACTCAGTAAGTTTCTGAGGCTGAATTTGGGGTCTTCCTGACTGCAGGGGAAGGTAAGAATGACTGGGAGGTATGTCCCATTGACTGACTTTGTCTATCAATCATGAGTTTTCAAAGGTGGGACTGTATTGGTAGGGGGCAAAACTAGGTTTCCTACTTCAGTGGGATGGGAACAGAGACCTGGTTGAAAGTGAGGAGAATGGCCCTCTGTAAAAAGATTGAGAAGGGGCTCAACTAAGATAATGAATAAGGAATAGGGGCTGGGCCCTGTCTCACATGTGTATACTCTGCCAGGTGAGCACATAGTAAGGCATCACCTAGCAGGTTATAAGAATGCACTGTATTCAATATCAGAGGATCTGGTACCACAGGTATTGCAAGTACTGTCCATGACCTTAGATAAGTTTTGGCAGGGTCACAGAGGTAATGAGTATCTGAGACTGTATTTGAACAAAGGTGTTTCTGACTCCAACCCCAGATTGAGCTCTATCCAAGGTTCCGCTTAGAATCAGGGAATTGGTCTCTGGATAAGGGAACTAAGGACTGATGGAGAAAGGAACAGACAGAAACAAATAGACCTTAGAGAGGATTCCATTTCACTTTTTCATTTTACAGACAAGGAAATGAAGACTGAGAGGAAGAGACATGTTCCAAATCAATACAGAAATTGCAAAGTAATAATTGGCTTGCTCCTCTTAATGAGATCAAATTTTCACTTTTTGGGGATACAACAGTTCTTTTTCCCTGCTAAAGAATCATCTGGTTCAGAAGAGATTCTGATTTTTACAGACAAAGCTTTCTGATCCCTTCTCTATTCCCAACTCTCTTAATACTAGGATATTCCCTCTTTCATTTCCTTCCTATTTATCCTGAGTGTAGTTTGCTTACACATCTGTGTTTGCTTGTTTACTCCATTAGAGTGTAAGCTCCGTGAGGAAAAGGACAAAGAGCTCCTTTTGCCTCTTATTGTAGTCCCAAAACTTAGCACAATGCTTGGCACACAGTGGGCACTTAATGTTCTTTGATTGCCTAAATTAACTTCTAGAATAAAATATTCTCTCTTCACTTTCTTTCTGAAAATACTTACTCAACTGGTGTCCTATAACATTTAGTCATGGACACAAACTCGCAGGCACAGTCAATCATACACTGCTCCAGACGCAACACACACAAGCATACACAGAAATTATAATACTCACAGTTCTTCTTAGTCAGCACAGGAAGACCAACACCCATACCCATTTACAGGCACAAACACCTTCATTAATTCTCAGTTTTTCTTTTCTCTTCCTTCCTTCCTTTTCTTCCCTCTTCCTCCCTCCTTCCCTCTTCCTTTCTTTCCCTCTTCCTTTCTTTCCTTCTTCCTTCCTTCCCTCTTCCTCCCTCCTTCCCTCTTCTTTTCTTTCCCTCTTCCTTCCTTCCTTCCTTCCCTCTTCTTTTCTTTTCCTCTTCCTTCTTTCCTTCTTTCCTTCTCTCCTCCCTCCCTTCCTTCCTTCCTCCTTCCTCCCTCCCTTCCTTCCTCCCTTCCTTCCTCCCTCCCTTCCTTCCTTCCTCCCTTCCTTCCTTCCTTCCTTCCTGCCTCCCTTCCTTCCTTCCTTGCTTCCTTCCTGCCTCCCTTCCTTCCTTCCTTCCTTCCTGCCTCCCTTCCTTCCTTCCTTTTTTTTCTTTTCCTTCTTTCTTTTTTGAGGCAGGTAGGTAATCACACAACTAGTAAAAATCAAAATTTTAAGGTCAAATTTGAACTCAGGTCCTCTTGACTCCAGAGCCAGTGCTTTATATACTGAGTTAATTCTTGAGTCTCTCTCTGTGTGTCTCTCTTTGTCTCTCTGACTCTCTGTCTTTCTGTCTCTCTCTGTCTCTGTCTCTGTCTCTGTCTGTCTGTCTGTCTGTCTCTCACACATACACACACACACACACACACACACACACACACACATCTTTCATCCCTAGCCCCATATTGGAATGGCCCACTCCAGCCCCTAGGGGACAAGAAGATAAGAGGTGGAAAGTAGAGGCTCAGGTTCTGGAGTTGGGACAATGGACCAGGGCCAGGATGGGGGGTGAAATAGTCCATCCTTTAGTGTCAGTATGGCCCTGAGGAACCCATGATCTCTGACCCCTACATTTGAGTTCATGGGGAGGTCAGAGAGTAGGGACAGAGTCTTACTTCACCTTAGTCCTGCCTTTCCAAGTGGGAACCCAGAAATGTTGGGGAAGAGATTCAGTACCCCAAGGTGAAATCATGGAGAGAGAGGGTCTTGCCAGTTAAAACAAAGGGAAAGGCAGGACAAAGAGGAGACAGGGGCTGATCTTTTCCCCTAGACCCTTCTTTTCAGGTTTGGATATCCTTAGATGTTAGAAAGTTCTTCCAAATGTCTAACTTCCTTTCTCGCTGCAGCAACTGACCAGTGAGATAGAAGAATTCATTCAGCAAAAGACTCTTCCAGACTTGGGCTCTGAACTCAGTGGGAGGAAGGAATCCCTGTATCCTAGATAAAGAGAGGGGAAAAGGTATTAATGAGACATGAGAGATAATTTCAGAGTCAGAAAAGAGAAACTTCATAGCTGGCTGATCTCTCCCTAATCCAGTGGGCTAAAATTTGTTATTGTTCCATCATTTTTTCACTCATGTCCAACTCTTTGTGACTCCATTTGGAGTTTTCTTGGTAGAGATACTGAAGTAGTTTGTTATTTTCTTCTCAGATCATTTGACAGATTAGGTAACTGAGGCAAACAGGGTTAAATGACTTATCCAGGGCCACACAGCTAGTAAGTATCTGAAGCTAGATTTAAACTCAAGGAAAGGAACTCTATCCACAGCACTTGCTGATGAACTAGGATGATGGTTCTCAAACTTTTGTTGCTCATAGCAAAGTATTCTTTGTCATAAAAACCTGTGTGGCATGCTATTAAACTGATAATATGAAGTCAATTGGGAAACTTGCACACGTGCTTTTTCTTCCTTTTTGTAAAAGCAGAGCTTTCTGCTGAATTCTTTGCAAATTCTGAATCTGTGCTTTGAGGTTAATGGTTATCTGCAATAGGCAAGTTTTGTTTATTTTGGGAATACTCTAATTGCCCCACTACATATGCTGGATTAACAAAAAATTTGTATTAAACAAAAATAACTTATAAATATTCTTTTAGCTACAGTAGCATAAGACCCCCAGATTCCCTGGCACACCTGGCAAAAATCATAGCCTGCCCTTTGAGAACCATTGAGCTAGAACCAGAAAGAAGGGCTTTCCCCTTGCAACAGCAGTGATTGAGGATAGAAAAGAAGTCCTTCCCAGGGAAAGCAACAGGCAGAACAGGAGAGGAATCACTACCCTCAAGGAATTTTATCATTATGTATTCCAGTTTCCATTCTCTTTTCTTTAAATTCATCCTTTATACCATTAATAGAATGATTTTTCTTATGCAAAAACTGTCACTTTATTCCTATTATTGCTAAAAAATAATCAACTATTTGCTATTGCTTCCCAGATAAACATAAAATATCCCTCTGTAATCCAGCATCTCCATATCTTTTTGAACTTATTTCATGTTGTTTAATTATTCAGTCATGTCCAACTTTTCATGACCTCATACTGTCCATAAGGTTTTCATTGGAGTGGTTTACCATTTCCTTTTCAAACTTTTGTTGCTCATAGCAAAGTATTCTTTGCCCCAGCTTCTTAAATTGTAGTTCACCACCCTATCTGGAGGTCTCATAACTGAATGTGGGAGTTGTGAAATTGTGTGATTTATTATCAGTAAATGTTTGATTTGAATACCTGTATACCTGGGGTCATGTAAAAATTTTTTGGGTGAAAAGGGGTTGCAAGTGGAAAAAAATATAAGAAACTCTGCATTTAAGGCAAACAGAAATTAAATTATTTATCTGAGGTCACACAATCACAGTCCTCAGGGAAGTATTCTGTACTTCCTCTCTATTCCTAATTCAGTTCTGTACACAGCTGGTGCTTAAGAAACATGAATGAATGAAGAGAAAGAGGGGAGGAGGAAAATGGCAAAGGAGAAGGACAATGTTAAACAAAAAAGGAGTAATGTGTTTTTTTTTGGGGGGGGG
>JAJPUD010015683.1:0-36559 GCA_023553655.1 Myrmecobius fasciatus | reverse complement strand
ACTGTCCCTTTTTTTGGATTTAATGCAATACCTTTGAATCATTGTCATTAGAGATGCTAGTCCATAGTTACTATTCTCTGCTTTTGTATTTATCTTGTAAGGAATTTAGCAGGCTTCCTAATTTTTCATGGTTTTATGAAAGAATTAATATTTACGTAATAATAAGCTTCTAAGAATCAACTTGTAAACTCGTGTTGTCCCTTATGCTCTCTTTGAGAGTTCCTTTGTGGTTTCTTTAGTTTTCCTCTGATTATGTGATTTAATAAACATCCTATTTCTTCTGTTAATCTGGACATTTTACATTACAAAACAATACACTTTTCACTTGAAGTTATAGTTTTGGCTGATCCGTGACTATCCATGATCCATGACTATCATTGTTCTTTTTCATTTTGAAAATTTGGGTCTTTTTTTCCTGTTTACATCAACTTACAACTGGCTTTTGGTTTAATATTTTTGTTATAAATTTTGTTCTTGATTTTCAGAATTTCCTTTCTTATTTTCAGTTTGGATTTTTCATTAGTTGTTTTTCTAGTCATTCTGGTTGCAAGTTGAATTCCTATATGCGTTTCTTTTACTGTGTTTCTAATAAGTGTTTAGATGTGCAATTTCCCCTTAAGGTTGTTTTGCTCTGTTTTAAAATCATTTGGTGTCTTGTTTCATTGTCATTTTGATAAAATGATTTATTTTTATACTTTGATCCTCCAGTTAGTTTTCAATTTATACATTACTATTATTTTAAATCTTTTCTTCACTTGTCTTTCATTTTAATTTCTGATTTGTTGGGGTCAGTAAAAGATGCATTTAATATTTATGCTTTTATTTTTTAAAATTGTTTATGATTAGTTATAATGATTATTGTTACGCCAAGGATACTCTTGAAAATATGTGTGCTTTTTTCTATTCTTGTTAATTAATAGAGGTCTATCATATCTCATTTTCCTAAAATGATCTTTAGGTTCTTACATTCTTTATTGTTAAATTTGCCTAGGTTTTTAAGGGGCAACCTTGAAATCCACAAGTATTATAATTTTATGGCCTTTTCCCCCGGTAATATGATAATAATTAAAATGTCTACATACTATGTCATTTGGCATATAAAATTGGTTGTTGAATCTATAATCTTTCCTTTGATACCTAAATTTGGGCATACTTATTGAGAATGACATTAGATAGTTATAGGGACACAAAAAGCAAAAGTTCCTAATCTTTTAAAATTAATTTCTTCTCCTACAATTTGATTCATACATGCTTATGGATGATATATTTTAATTTAGAATGACAGACTTTTAAAAGTAGAACACAGGTTTATAAAATCCTCTATCTTAAATAGACAGTTATATATATGTGTGTCTTAGATATTTTCTGTTGAAAAATAATCTTAATTGTGCAGAGCAGAAAACAAAAAGACCTAAAAGGAAGCAAGGAAAAGATGGATAGATCTGAACACAGTGTGTGAAATTCACATTTATTGCTTTATATTTTGAGTCCTCTTTTATATTCTGCTGTGCACATAGCAATTTTTCTTCTTTTTCTTTTGTGTATTTGTTTTAAATAAATTTTTTAAAAAAAAAAATTTAATCAAGTTCTAGTAGTTTGAGATAAGAGTTAGCTATATAAAAATCTACAATATTCAAATGCTTGGCTTCTGTATATCCATACCATGCGAGAACGACTCTCATTGACAAAAGACTTTTTGAACCTCCAATGCAATTTCAAATATTGAAAAATTATAACTGAAAAACTTGAGTGCATTGGTACACCACAAATTGATGTTGATTTAAGAAAACTAGCATTTTATGCCATGTAACAAAAGATAGTTTTTAGAAAGCACAATGGTGGGTGGGTGGGTGGGTATGTAAATAAAACATCTGTAGTATTTTATATACTTTTATGATTTTATCTATTCAAGTTAACACTAATACTTTAGGCCTGTGAACCCATTATCTTATCCATGTGTTTATTTCTTCATGACCTATTAACATTTCATTCTGTCCAGTTTTTTTTCCATATTCTTCCATATAAGTCCCTTATGATTTCATTAAGATTCCTTAATAGTATTAACCACAGTGATAATGTGTAAATCAACACACTTTGAACATAGATCATTCATATCAGGTGAAATATAAAATAAAATTTTTGTTAACCTGTTTCATTTTTCTCTTTCACTGAGAAAACCATGCATAGCCTCCAAATTACGAGGCAGATGAAATAATTTCCTGAATACCCTTGTTATGATTTTATTTACAGGAAACTTTAGAACACTTTTAGCAGCTCTTTGACTTCCCCAATGTTATATTAGTATGAGGAGTTTATTGGACTAACTTAGTAATTTTGGAAGGTAGGCAGAGTCTGGTCTTGATGAATATGAGAAGAGAAGGGAATCATGATAGCAAGAGAGGTAGTCATAGAAGGATCAATAAGAACCCAAGGAAATAAAGACCTAATAGTAATTATGTTGACTTTAGTGGTCTGGTCGTAGGAGAGAGTAGTAATCAAAGTTGAGTTTTAATCACCTCCAAAACAGCTTTATTGTTTCTGAGAGGTAGTGCTTTTTCTTTACTGACTTAAAAATGTGTTTATTGTTGTTATTGTTGTTTTGTTTTGTTTTTTAGGATTAAATAACCAAAAGTGTATACTATAAAAACAAATGCTGAGGTTGAAGGTCACTTGACAAAGGTGTGAACATTTCTCAGAATCTTAGAATCATGAATTAAATATTAGAACTTTTGAAGTGTATTTAGAGTGTATGGAAATTTTGTAAACAATTTTTAAGTCGTGGTTTTTTTCCTTTGAGGCAATTGGAATTAAGTGACTTACCCAGGGTCACACAGCTAGGAGGTATTAAATGTCTGAGGGCAGATTTGAATTCAGGACTGGTGTTTTATCTACTGTACCATCTAGCTATCCTGGCAATATTTTTTTAGAGGAATAAAAATATGAATTGCCTCTGTTTCAAAGAAAAATAAAATGAGATGCCTACATATGGCCTTATTACTTGCATTTTCAAAGCACCTTCATATCCAGTCTTATTTTAACAATGAAATGAGAGGGTAAAATAGACAAGTTAGATTTAATTTTCTGTTTCTAAATGAAGGGGAAGATACATTCATTCACAAGATCAGAGACAATAGCAGCATAAATAGAAATGCTAAAATCACTAATTCTGTATATAAGTGATCAAATTTAGCCCCAAAGAAGTGTGCCCTCTTGCTTTTTCCCTCTCTCTTTTCTCTGTCCCTTTCCTTTCCTTTTTTTGCAGTTGCTAGAGTTCTGGCACTTGTGTGTGTCAGTTTTGCTGAAATTGTATTTTCTCCTTTTTATTTGTTTATTGTCATGGATGGTAGGTAGAGGGATGCATTCAGAAATCAAGGTGATATTAAAGTAAGACCTGTCAAAAGTAAATGGTTACCATCAACCAAGTCCTCTCTGTCTTTAACATCCTTTTATAGAACCTGCTAAAAATCAGATTGCATATTCATTTTCTTTTACAATTAGAAATTAGAAATCTGTTTGAGCAACTTAATATTTTTATATTAAAATGAAAGTGATTGAATAATAAAGAATAAAAGAATGACTTGGAAAAAGCAGCAATATGTAGCATTGAAAGTACTATGGAAGGCAAATGCTTCATAGTGGTGATACTTTAAAGAGCTTCATGTATTATCTAGTCAGTAGATGAACCTAGATGTTCAGTTTTTTGTTTTTGTTTTTGTTTTAAATCATAGCAATCCATAAAGCAAAGAAGCCCTTGGTGGTGGTATTTTGGGAGGTCGGATGATATCTTAATATCCAGAAGATCCAACTTAATGCCATAGACTAAAAGGAATGGGGTAGTCACATATTCAGAGCCTCATCTATTCCAGGCACTGTGCTGAGCACTTCACAAATATTTCAATCGATCTTCACAACAATAGTAGGAGATAGAAGATAGTATTATCCACATTTTAAAGATGAAAAAGCTGAGGCAACCAGGATAAATGTTTATATTCAAACACAGGTCTTACTGACTCCAAGCTCTTTACACAATCTGCTACACCATTTACCTGGACTTAGGCCTCATCTAGTCATTACCTTCTCTTAAATCATTTCGTATTTACTTTCTAAATAACTTGGACATATTTGTCAGCTTTGAATGAGATGGGAAACTGAGGACTTCTCAGAATGATGATTGTGAGAGATTGATGGGGTTTTTCATTAAGAATCCTATTGCAGGAAGAGGTAAATTGTGGCTTTTTACAACATCAAAGGCAGACCAGAACCTATCTGCTATTTACTGATTTGAAGAAAGGTCTGCTTGATATCTGTGGGCCTTGAGTGGGCGGAAAGTGCTTTGTTCTGGAGATTGACAGGTCCTGGAAGTGGGCCTCCCTTTCTCTCTTTGTAAGTATGGGCTCAGGTGAGAGGTAGGGGGCACTCCTTCTTTTCCTTGGTGTGTCCCAGAGAAGGATGACTGTCCTGGAGAATTTCACGAAATTCAAATAAACTTCTAATCTTCACTATGAGAGATCTCTGAGTAATGATTTTGAATCGGGAATCACATTTTTATCCCATACAACTTGTTCTCTCTCCCCATTAAAACACCACCTGGCTGCCTAACCGAGGTTAGTTGAAAATGATATACCACAGGTCACAAAGTAAAGCTATAAAAATCCCCAAACATGAATGATAAACCAAAGGGAATGAACTATGAATTCTTATATCTAGTGCAAGACTATGATAGTCCTGTAGCACTATAGAGCAGAGATAAGCTATAGTAGGTAGAGAGTAAAATTCAAAGGAGACAGCCACAAGTGCAGAAGAGAAGCCAAGTCAGTGGTTTGTGAGGCAAAGATTGACTCAGAGGTTTCAACCATTCCCATAAACATGATCAGAGTTAGATCAGTAGATAGGAATCCCATACGCAACCCATACAACTAGCAGAGAGAGCCCAACCCAAATTTCTTTTTTTTTTTCCATTTTTTTTTTATTAAAGCTTTTTATTTGTATAACATATATATGGGTAGTTCCCCAACATTGATCTTTACAAAGCTTTCCATTACAAATTTTACCCCCAGTCCCCTCCCCTCCCCTAGATGGCAGGAAGTCCACTACATGTTAATAATCCAACCCAAATTTCAGTTAACTCCCATTTGAACAAAATAGGATGCAGGACCACAAAGTGCCCTTTTAAATTATCTAGGATATATATACAACAATAGAGCTTGACACAAACATCCTTATAACCTAAAAGAAAGAATAATAACACAAAGAGTAGCAAGAGTGTCAAGGTAATGAAGTAAGAGACGAAAAAAAAAATAGGTAGTTACAGATGACAATGGCATTTAATTCTTTAGAAGAAACAGTGATGATTACTCTGATAAAATGAGCAAAAAAAAAAGTACAAGAACTTTTTTTTAAAGAAAGAAATAAGTCATAAAGTTGAAAAATAGAGAAGAAAACATAGGATATACAATATTAGAAACAATTGACATGAGAAACAGATTCTAAGGAACAATGAAGTATACCATCTTTCCACAAAATCATGGACTAATACTGCCCAGACCTTTTAGAACCAGAGGTTCTCAAAAACCTGACCAAAAAAAAAAATAATAATCCAGAGCTTATAGTTAAGGAGGTACATACTCCAAATAGCCAAAGAATTTAATCTGTAAACCAAGGAAGTACATTCAGCATCACTCAAAATTTGGTGGCTGCTGTTTTCAGGAAATGAGCTTCAAATACGATATTTATTTTAAATCTTATATGATAAAGTCTTATTGAATATAATTCCAGTGGAGAGAAGATTGGCTTTTAATGAGTTTAAGTATATCCAGATATTCCTGATGGAAAACTTGAGTGGACTTTGAAATGAAACACAAGAAAAGAAAAATATAGAAAAGATACACTTTGATCACTTGACAAGGTCTGAGGAGGAATTGATTTACATGTTAAATAGGGGTTAATGTAACAGGTATACCCCTTAGATCTTTAAGTTCTTCATAACATAAAATTAATCATAACATCATAAAGTTAAATAAGCTAGATCTAAAGGTAGTTCATTTGATTCTTAGGAACAGGAAAGGGAATCTTAAAATGATGGGAAGAAGCATGAAATTACATACTAGAGATGAAGAATATACATATATAGAGGAAAGGAAGGGAAAAATAGATGTTCTTTGAACATGTTTTCCTTCTAAACTGGACATGGAAATGCAAAACACATTCATATAAGTATTTATATATATATATATATATATATACACAAAAAGCACACAAGCCTACACTATACTAATCTTAAATATATAAGATTAATTTTTAAGATCATAACTCCAAGGAAAAAAAGGAGTTAAAAAGAAGAGAGAGAGAGGTCAATATCCCATCATTGGAGAGTTAATGTGGAGGTCAGATTAAAATTAAGGCGCAAAATGCTGTTTAAGGTGTTAAAGCAAGGGACATTATATGTTATGTCATGTATTGTTCCTAGCTGTTAGACAACAATATCATACTGTACTTTCTTATACAATAGAAGTACATGATTACAAGAAATATATTTAAAAATAAAAATTTATGGCATTAAAATAAAGCCTTAGATTAAAATGATATACTAAAGGTAATTTCATAAAAGCAATTAAAGAAATCATGATTTTGGACACAGTTAATAGAAAAATAGATACAATAAGAAATAAACAGATAGGTTCCATTATGATTAAAAATAGTATAGATGGGGGCAGCTAGGTGGCGCAGTGGATAGAGCACCAGCCCTGAAGTCAGGAAGACCTGAGTTCAAATTTGGTCTCAGACACTTCCTAGCTGTGTGACCCTGGGCAAATCACTTAACCCCAATTGCCTCAGCAAAAAAAAAAAAAAGTATAGATTAATGAATCACTATCAATGCCTTAAGATAACTTTAGAATAATACTAAATTAGAACAAAATGGGATTTATGTATTTCATGGAGCATAAGACACTCTTACAAAACTTGAATGTAGAAAAATAGAAATCTTAAATACAGCCTTATTGATTGTGACTAAAATGATCTATTCAGTAAAGAATCTCAAAGAAAAGTTGAATTGGTTAGCCACAAATTGAAAACTTAGCTTAATTGTGGAATGAACAGAAAAATTTTTTTATCTTATTTATTAAAATGTATGGGAAAGCACTGAGGAAGAATTGGTTTACATGTTAAATAGAGATTAATGTAATAGGTTTACCCTTAGATCCTCAAGTTCTTTATAACATAAAATTAATCATGATATCATAAAGTTAAATAAGCTAGGTCTCCTAAAGGTAGTTTTAAAGCAATTCTTAGAGGAAATTTCACATTTCAATACCCTTTCATCAACAAGAGAGGGATGGATAAATCAGACCATTATTGAGCATACTTCAGAGTGGTAGAAAGAGAGATGTACTTGCAGTTTCTGATCAAACCCGTGACATTTAACTGTGTGACTCTTGGCAAGTCCCTTGATCCTGTTTGCTCATCTGTAAAATGAACTAGAAAGAGAAATGGCAAATCCATTATTTGTGCCAAGAATACCCCAATTTGGGTTACATAGAGGCAGATGAAACAATTGAACAATTTAGAATATCCTTTACTTTATACTAATAATAATAAAAGACAGAAAATAAAGCAATTCTGTAATCAGTGTCATATCATTAAAGTGAAATCATTGTTCTTGGAAGCAATATCAAAAAGAAATCAAGAATTGAGTGGTTTAGCCTTCCTAGCTTTCATTGTTATCTGTTCTTTTAAAAAAAAAAAAAAAAAAAAGGCAGTCCTGATGCTTTTTTTCCCAGCAGAACTTTTTGTCAGTATTGATCATCAGCTTCATTTAATTCTAGCCTTTATTTTAACAAATCTCAGGTACTTGCCTTTGCCATCTACTACATAAGTTAGCCTTTGTATCCCCATCACTTTTTTTTTCCATTTTTCCTCATTAGAATCATTTCAGTTAAGTTATCAAAATTGATTCTCGTTAACCTGTTCTCTATCTTACTTTTTGTTTTTGTTGGGGTTTTTTGTTAAAGAAGTTTATCAGAACTTTATTTTCATTTCTGAAATGTAAAACTGAGAAAAGTCTCAAATTTAGACCTAATTATTTGCTTTAAGCATCACATTACATAATGTTCTATTATTTTGTTACATGGCACTCTAAGATTATTACAATTTAAATTCTTTGTTAATATTAAAGGAAATAAAAGAAATTTTTCATTTCTGGTCTGGACACTACATTTTGAGAAAGACTTTTTATTGAATAAAACATGTTTTTTTAAAAAAAAGAATACTTAAGGGTAGCTAAGTGGCACAGTGGATAGAGCATCAGCCCTGAAGTCAGGAGAACCTGAGTTCAAATTTGATCTCAGACACTTAATACTGTGTGACCCTGGGCAAGTCACTTACTCCCAATTGCCTCAGCAAAAAACAATAACAACAACAGAAGAATACTTAAAGGAATTGGAAAAGAGGAAGTTTGATCACTGTTCTCAATAATTTGTCTGGTATAAAAAAAAATAATATATTTAGATAAACACATTTCCTAAAACAGAAGAATTAGAAGAAATAAGTCACTGTTCAGAATTGAAGTGAAGAAACAATTTTTTTAAAAAACCAAATTTAATAAGCTGAGACAGAACCTACCCTATGAAATTTAGATCTTTCATAGTTTCTTGATAAGGTTGCCTCCAAAATCCTAAATGTGTACTCTATAGTTTAGATAAGCAACAGAAGCAGCAGAATAATGGTTTCATGCTTATATCTAGAAAGAATGATTTTGCTTCTCCCTTCCCTTCCCCTTGCCCCCACATTCTTCTATGGAAAAGCATTCTAGACTATTTAACATATTTTCATAGTGAAAATTATGAACGCAAATAATTATGACCATGACTATTTATACTATTCATCAAGGTAATCATTTCATTTTACTTTGTCTGCCTATTGAGTACACCAAGCAACCCAAATTTATTTTTCTTTTGGGAAAGGATGAGCTAAAAAATGTATTTTGGCTTGGAAGATATGTTTCTCATTTCATTTCAAAATAGCATTTTTTTATTGACAAGTCAAATTATTTTTTGAATTATTGTGAATCATTGTCATCCTGATCACCCTGGGGTAAACTAATAAAATAAATTCTTACCCAAATTTTGGACCCCCTTGTTAACTCACTTATCCTTTTAGGTAAGGATGTCTTTCAAGAACAGGTTTATAATGTGTGTGTGTGTGTGTGTGTGTGTGTGTATTGCTCCATTTCTGTGCTCATGATCGTTTGTTTAAACATCATTCTAAAGGTAATTTAATTTTGTACAACAAAACCAGGAATTAAGTAAAATTCTCCAAATTAAATCAACACACACTTTAACACTAAGTAATTTTAGCCTGCATCAGGCAAAACATATAATGAAAAAAAAAAATGTGACTAGAAAGTTAGAAACAAAAGAAACCAAAGGTTTGTAGGATATACAAAAGGCTCATACCTATATATCATGGGCAGAATTAGGACAAGTCTAGGAATAGATACTCCATAACATCACACACAAAAAATGAAACTGGTACCTGAATAGGCAAAAAGTGATTGATGTAGGGAATCACTTCAGAAAGAATGCACAATTTAGGCCACTCTATCATTATACCATCATCTTTTGAAGAAGTTTAATTGATTTGCTTCATTTTTACATCACATAATTTTTGAATTATATTCTCATTTTATGAGAAATCTCTTGCAATCAAGTAGTAGAAAAATTAAGCAAAATTAATAACAATTTCCTTATCTGAAAATGAATGCATGTAATATTCTAGATGTATTACATACCTTACAAATCTTTATTTTTTTCTTATTTCCCACTCAAATTTCCTTTAGTAAATATGCATAACAAAACATTTTCTTATTGGCGATATGCAAATATGTTTTTGAGAGTATGTACATCTCATTCTGCACCCAAAATCATCAACTTTATGTAAAGGATATCGTGTTTTGTCATTGGTCCCCTGGTCATTGAAGTATTCATCTAGAGAAGTAATCATCTAGAGAAGATTTTGAAGCTAACCTAGCAAGGTGAGATACTAGACCTTTCTTGAACTATACTGCCAAGCATTCAAACTCTGTTGAACTGGCCACATTATTCAAATGCCAAATATTATTTGCCCAAATTTTATGGAGAACTCATAGCTGGCAGATGTTTGTGTGATGATCAGAAAAGTCCTGAGAATAAAGGACAACCACCAGAGCTTTCAAAATTGTTTGTTTTTATAATGATGGTGGTGTAAAAAAAAAATTCTTTTGTTCTACTCATTATAATACTTAATTTATAAAAG
Source organism: Myrmecobius fasciatus (assembly GCA_023553655.1). Classification (NCBI taxonomy): domain Eukaryota; kingdom Metazoa; phylum Chordata; class Mammalia; order Dasyuromorphia; family Myrmecobiidae; genus Myrmecobius; species Myrmecobius fasciatus. Next base: position 26,269 of record JAJPUD010015683.1, on the reverse strand, counting down.
TCTTCAAGGTGTTCATTTTTTATAATATTAATGTCATATATTTTTAGTTGTACTCAATTCAGCCTGAATCAATTCATAGAATTATTTCTCTATCTTTATTTCCTCATTTCTTATGTCCCAGTATTCATCACAGTCATATAACAGAACTTAATTCATCTATTCCTCAACTGATGGTCATCTCTTTACTTTACTAATTATCATCAATACAAATAGATCTATAAATATTATAATACCTAAAGTACCGTTTCCTCTCTTTATTAGTTTTCTCTTTGGTTACAGCCTAGCAGTGGTATAGCTGGATCAGAAAGCACATGCTATTTGGTCATTTGAGGATTCACAAGTTCACCAACAGTGCATAAATGTGCATATATTTCCACAACCTCTCCAGTATTCATCATTTTCCTTTTTTGTTGGCTTCATCACTGTGAATTTGAGGTGAAATTTCAGAATTGCTATAATTTATAGCCTGAGGTTTTTTCCTCTTGAGAAATACATTTTTCTTTCTTCATGCCATTGATCAATTTGGGAACAGCTCTTAGAAATGAGACTTTTATCAGAGAAAATAAATGCAAAAAACTTTCCTAGTTACTTCCCTTAATGTTTTTGGATGCCAAAACTCTTTTAGTTTTATATGGTCATATTGTCTCTTTTATCTTCTGTGATCCCCTTTATACCTTGTTTGGACATAAACTAATAGATCTGATAAGCAATTATTTTCATGTTTCTTTAACTTGTATATGATGTGGCCTTTTATTTCTAGATCATTGTACCCATTTAGATCTTACATTGGCACAAAGTATGAGTTGTTGTTCTAAATCTAATTTCTTTAGTACTCTCAAATAATTTTTCCAGAATTTGTTGTATCTATCCATGCATCTAGCGTCTATACATCAAATGTCTATATATCATATAGCTAATATTTTTCCACTGATGCTCTTTATTTGACTAATAGCAAATCATTTTTGAAAATTATTGCTTTCTAGTAATATTTTGACAATTTTGTATTGCTAGGTCTCTGTTGTTCCCAATAGTCATTTTATTTCTCTTGATTCAGCTACTGATGCCGAAAAATGAGCTTTTAAAAAAATAACACCAATACCCATTCCTAAGTAAGTCTCTAGAACAATAGCAATCACCACAAGGAGTTGAAAACCTTGAAATTCAAGCTATCAAATCGTTTGATTTCTTAGCCTAATGAAGAGAAATGAAAGACAATAATTGACCTTAGTTAAAAATATAAATTCTCAATACTCTATCCTCTGTAAAATCTTCTTGTAGTACTGAGTGACACTGCTCATACCATCATGAGAAGCAGTAGAATCAAAACGTTAACAGAAAGTTTTCAAAGGTACCTAGTGAAGCTAGACCTTTCCAAGTCTATTTAGAAATGGAAAAGATTTTTCAGATTTCCATGAGGAAATCACTATTAAAGGAGTGGAGGTTATCACCTCTCTAATAGTGTTAACTTTTTTAAAAATGACAGAAAGAACTGCTCCATGCATATTGAATGTTCTTGTTTAATTAACTGTATTTTGAACATATTGAGAAATCAGTTCTTAAGATATAGGAAAATAGATATATTAAGCACTTTGAAAGTATATTTTCATAATCAAGAATAAGCCAACATGCATATATAATCATCTCTACCCAGTCTTTGTATGAATTATGTAAACCTGGTGGAAACACTTTTTTCTATAAAGGTCTGAGAAAAGGTTAGACAAATTTTTCCAGAAAATAACATCTCTTTGTTGTTGTTTTTTATTCCTTTTCTACAGATGAGAAATCAGAGGTATCTCATATGGTCAATCAGCTAAAAGTGTCAAGAGCCAGTATCCAAACCCGTTTCCCTACACCCAAGTTTGACACTGTATTTATTAGCTTAGTCACACGGTGCTTGGCAAAAGCATTCCATAGAACTGTTCACAGTAGTCATAGGCAGGCATCACAAGAAAAAAGTGTATATTCTCAGTTGGATCTGTAATCTTAATTGCATAGTCAACATGTATGTAGTCCTTCAGTTCCTTCATCCTGCTTTTATCTACATTGCTGAGATCTTTTCTCACATTATTACAAGCATATCAAAACATAAGGATTCATAGGTTATTCCTCACCATCGTTATGTAAATAATGCATGTTTTTTCTTTGACATTCTTTAGTTTTCATAATTATTTTTTATGCTTTAACTTACTTATTTTCCTTATGTGTTTCTCCATTACCTTCAAATTACTTTTTATTCTTATAGTTATTTTTAGCCATTCAGAAATATAGGTAGACTATGAGTAAAAATCTTTTTTTTTCCTCCAGATGGCAGTTGATGTAATTAAAGGTTCATGAATGCGCTCTAGTCTGCTGTCCTTTTTTAATGCTGATTTCCACTCATTCATTTGAAGTATCTGTTTACGAAATATGTATTGATGGACAATTTATTTCTATAGACTTGCCATCAAAGCAAATGGCATAAATTGTAGAAATGGTACTGTGTGTATGATTAGGCATAGTTATTTTGAGTTATGATTCTCATTCAAGTTCGACAATATTAAGGGATTAAAATAAACAGCCCAGTGCCCTTTACAATCAGGAAATTCTGTAGGTGATCATTATTTATAGAAAATCCCATTTTGACTATGTTTCTGCCCTTGATTCCCTCCAATACAGTGGCAAATGCCAAGTCAATATATCTCCCTGTCTTTCCTGATATTAATGGTCTTCTTGTCATAAACAACAAATTTTCAGGCATATCAGAATCATATAAGATTCTTATGATAAATATTATTTTATATGATATGAGATTATATGATATATTATAATATTATTTTATATTATATGATAAATAATTTTATTCAGTTCTGATTACAAATATTATAAAGTATATTAAAAAAGAAACATACTTATCTATGATTTGCTGATGTCAGAAAGGAAATCCATCAGCATTAAAAGTAGACATTTTAGTTTACACAAAATGTAAATCCTTTTGTGTTGGCAAAAAGACTTGTAGAAAGGAGCCTTATTGGGACAAGTGAGAGAAATTTGAGAACTCTTTTCTCTCACTTTCCCCCTTGTCCCTTTTTTCAACTAAGAAAAAATTGCTTTTTCCTTCTATTTTCTCATTTAAAAGGGAAAAAAAAACCCAGCAAAATTCTTGGTAAAGTAAAATAAATTCCCAGTAATTGTAATATAGAATTCCCCTCTTTTAGTAATGTGTTCTTGTGTTATTAAACATTGACCTGTATAAATTAATCTGATAATTTGTAATTCTAAATTCTTTTTTAGGATTATGCTATAATTTACTGTCTTATAACAGAAATGTATGCCATTGTATCCAAGATAATTCTTTTCCATTTTTTTTTAATTCAAAAAAATTTGAAATCCAAAGAGGCCAGACATAATCGATTGGTAGCTGGCATGACAATGCTGAAGCCCTTTAACTATTAGTAGTATAAGCAACTCCTTAAGTTTCAGAATACATACTCATGTATCAGTAAAAGGAATTTACTCACCCATGACTTTCTTGTACTAATGAAATATCAAATATAGTGCTTGTTATCCAAGATAGAAAAAAAGATAAAAATAAAGAGAAATATTGGGAGACTATAAATTGTTGAGCAGGATCTTAAATATTGAAACAGATTTTAAATAATCAATTTTTTAAAGGTATTACTTAGAATATTTGCATTACTCAGTAAACTTTTAAAAGTAAATTGCCAAATTGTTATTCATCTTAAGTATTAAATGTCATTAAATACTGATTTTAAAACTTTGCAGGTACCTCTGCCCTTATGGATACATTAGCAGCCAATGGAACAACCAATATACAGACGTCTGTTACAGCAGTGACAGCCAGTAAAAGAAGGTTTATTGATGAGAGAAGAGACCAACCTTTTGACAAAAGGCTGCGTTTTAGTGTGAGACAAACTGAAAGTGCTTACAGATACAGAGACATTGTGGTTAGAAAACAGGATGGCTTCACCCACATCTTATTATCAACAAAATCATCAGAGAATAATTCATTAAACCCAGAGGTGAGCATTCATTATTTGAGGTCTGATTTTTCAATTTATTACCCAACACCTTCTCTTACTACTTTGTCCTTCTGAGTCATTTCATCTGAAAGTAGGCTATAAGGATGAAGTAATAAGTTTTGGGGTTTTTTTTCCATTACTTTTCTAGCTTACTCAAGTTTATTTGTAGAATGTAGGGAAAAATACATGAATCTTTGAGATCATTTATCCATGTTTTAAAACAGTTCTTGGCTATCATAGCTGAGAGAGAGAGAGAGAGAGAGAGAGAGAGAGAGAGAGAGAGAAAATCTTATACCTTTGACCTCCCCAACTCTGCAGTGAACAAAGGGAAACATTTTCTCCTTTCTGCACTGGAAACATCCTAGTATCAGTTTATTTTTCCTTCATTTAAATTATTTTAGAATGTTTTCTGGTTCTACTTCATTTTCAGTTTATATAAATTGTTCCCTCTCCTAAATTCATTTTCATCATTCTCAATTCCAACCCAGTAAATTAACATACAATTTCTTTAGAATCCGTCTAATCATATTATTTATTTTGTTTCTAATTATTTTAGTACAAAAAGAGCTACAGTGAGTATTTTTTGTGTATATGGGGTTTTTCTGTTTCTGAGCTTCTTGTGGGATATGTACCTCATTGTGGGATTTCTGGGTCAAAAACTATAAATAATCCTCATTCTGCCTTTCATCCCTATGGAATTTTATTGCTTCACTGTTTACTTCATCATAGATACTTGTTAAGCATTTTTAAAGTGTTCTGCCTTTCTAAAATTAAACTCCTAGGGCAATGAAATTATACTAAATAATTGAATTATTTTGATTCATATCCTGTTTGGCGGTTTCATTGAATAGAACTGAAGTTGCTTTGGTGCACTGGTTGCATGTGCCACCTGCTGACCAAAATATAGAAATGCCAAATGAATATTAAAAATGCATCATCATCTAAGAATCACCCTGAATAATCGGTGCCTGGTGATGCTGCTTTGTGATTTTGAGGACTTATATTTATGAACATAATTTTGACATTTCTCTTCCAGTGTTTGGAAAATGAGAAATTTACAAATATCTAAAAACACATTTTTTAAAATTTGCGTATATTATAAAAGCATTTGTAGGAAATAAAGAAAATTCACTCCCTCTGACTGAATTCTATAAACTTAAAAAAAAAATTCTCTAATTTAAAATATCATCCCAACCAGTTTTAATGTGTGTTGACATTTGCATTTATTTTGTTCATTCCACCTTTTCACCATAATTTTTAAGATCCTTTATTACTTCTATTAAGGAGACCTTTGTTTAATTTCAAATTTTACTTGACTCTTAAAAGGTAATGAAGGAGGTCCAGAGTGCACTGAATACAGCTGCTGCTGATGACAGTAAACTTGTGCTCCTTAGTGCAGTTGGGAGTGTCTTCTGCTGTGGTCTTGATTTTATTTATTTCATTCGGCGTTTAACAGATGATAGAAAAAGAGAAAGCACTAAGATGGCTGAAGCTATCAGGTATGTGTAATAAGCTGTTTTTTCCTGTAATATGTGTTCGATATTTTACCTTATATTCTATTTTAAAGTATAGTTTCAGAATCAAGCCTTATAAAATATGTTACAATTTGTTGCTGTCTCTGTATAAAAATATACTTGGTAGTTGGAGTAATTTAATTGGTAAGATTGTTGATTTCACCATCATAGTCTTATTTTATTCATCATTTATGGACAATTGGGATTCCTATTGAGATACTTGTCCATACAACTGATGTCCCTAAAGAATCTGATTCTGAGAAAGTGCCCATCTTCAAGAATAGCTTATACTCAAGGAATTTTCCAAAGCTAAGTGAGAAAAAAAAAGTTGCTATTAGGTTCTATAAAAATATTTAACTCCTATAGCCACTCTACTTTTCCCATAAGAAATTAAAAATTACTTTATAATTGCCTTACTATTTGAGTATAGACTTTAAAACCAGCTTAATCATAGTGATTTTGATAGACCATGGATTCATAGTCCTTAATGATTTTCTTTCTATTTATATCTATTATTTTTGCAAATCATTTGTCTTAATAAATAATTTTGAACAGCAAATAGACCAACACATTGAGGTTTTTCCCAACCCTGAAGCTGCTATTTTGAATTATATTTGGTATCAATAAAAGATTCTGTAGTATAGCAGGATTTCTGTTAATTACCTAGAATGTTCCTTTTAAAGGTACTCCCAAATAATTCTTAGTTTTGTTGGTTTTCCTAGAACCATATAATGATAAAACTTATCCATAAACTATTGATTTAAAAACTTAATATATTTTATGTGTGTTATTTTATATTGATCACATACTCTAGAAAATATTATTATTGAAAATCAGAGATGACAAAATTAATTTCAATCATTATCCAAGAAACTTAGTATTTTTCTACTCAAATTACATTCTAAGACCAAGGAATTCTCTCTACTGATTTTATTTTTTTCTTTTTATCTCTAGCACATAGCATTTTAAAAAAAAATTATTTTCCCCCCAATTACATGTTAAAAACCATTTAAAACTTTTTTAAACTTTGTAAGAGAAGACATAGACCCAAAGGAGAAAAACATGAGGAAAAAAAAAAATAGAAATGAAAAACAGATTGCTTTGTTCTGCATTCCGATTCTATCAGTTCTTTCTATGGAGATGGATAGCATTTTTCATCATGAATTCTTCATATGTCTTTCCTGATTTTGCTGAAATCTAGTCTGCTCATTATTATTTCTTTTAGCATGATAATATTCCATTATAATAAAAGACCACAATTTTAGTTAGCCATTCCCCAAGTGATGGACATCCCCTCAATTTCCAATTTGTTTCCACCACAAAACAGGTGGTTTTTTCCCCCTTTTATGATCTCTTTGACTTACCTATGTAGTAATAGTATTGCTGGATCAATAATCCTTTATTCATAATCCCAAATTGCTCTGCAGAATGATCGGTTCAATTGACTGTTCTAGCAGTAGTGTATTACTATCTCAGTTTGCCTACATCTCTTCCAACATTTTTCATTTTCCTTTTCTGTTATATTAATCAAACTGATAGGTGTGAGGTAGTACTTCAGAATTATTTTAATTTGCATTCTTTAATCAGAATTGATTTTAAGAGCCTTTTTTGCACATGATGACCTTAGATAGCTTTGATTTCTTCATCTGAAAACTGCCTTATATCCTTTGATAACATGTCAATTGGAATGACTTCCATTATTATAAATATAAAAATTATTATAAATATAAAAATATTTAAATATACATATAAAAATATGTAGCATTTTACTTGACTGAAGCTAGATTTGAAAGAGTTTAGTCATTTTTTTCTGGCTAGAGTCAATATAGGAATTTTTGTTCTAGCCTGTATTTTCCGCTGTTTTACTCTCTGAAAAATTAAAGGCTTAGAATTTAAGGTTTCGTATACCATTTCTGATAACATTAGAGGTCATATATGGAATTGTGTTCTTTTCCCTTTTTTAGCTTGGATATAGTTACTCATCCCAGTCCCCCTTCTCTTGGTTTTACTCCCTAGTTGCAGCCCTCTCCATCATGTTGATTTGCTATTGGGGTTCTTGTTGACAGTTTTTTTTTCTTTTGAAATCATAAAAGCACATGAACAAATCTATCACATGTATAGACTTGTGTTTTTTGAGTTTGGGGTTTTTTGGGGGGGAGGGAGGAGTATAAGGGGGTTCTGTTTTTGTTTTTCGTTTTGTTTTACAAAACTAGAATACTTATTTTAATGAATTTTTTTAATGGAGTTCAGTCTGACCAGATGAAAGATTTTTTTTTTTGCTTCCATTTAAATCTTAGAAACAGTCATCAGTTACACTAGACTTACTTGACCTTTCAGCTTGTTCATTTGCATTTAAATTAATTTTATATGTGTAGTGTTGGATTATCAACACATAAGGAAGACTTCCATACTATGCTATTTTGTTACTTTAATAGGCTAACATTAGATTTTCATATGAGTATTTCTTCACTAGTTAAGGCAGTACCTTTTTTAATCATTTAAAAAATTTTTAAATGGAAGCTATGAAATATTAAAATTTAAAATTACATAGTCAAGAGTTTTTAAAAATCTGTGACAATTTAAGCCTTTTAAGTCTTAGGAAGTATTAGGGGAATCATCATTAATTTGGAGGGGTTTGGTGTAGATGAAATCCGTTAGAATCAGTGAATTGACATTTAACCTTAGGTGTACTGCCTTTTGCTTAATTTGAGTTTGCATATTTTCAAGCTGCATTGATTTTATGAAAGTTTATTTCGGGCTTCATTGTGTCCTCTAAAAGTGTATCCTCTGAGCATGAAAGCACTAGTTTTGATTATGTTCTCATTCAATTAACATCAACCTCATTTCTCCCTATTGAGAGGAATAGTAAAAAAAAAAAACAACTCAGGTTCCCACTTCCCAAGCATCCAGCAATAACATCCTACTGCCAGACTATTTTGACATGATTAGTTTATGTTAAACTAATGTGGTTGGGCAGTTGGATTTTTCTGACTCTAAAAAGAAAGCAGGTATTTCTATATTTCTACCAGTATTTAGTCATCTTTTCAGAAATAACCACTTGTTTGAAATTAATTATAATCTGCCCAGGAACTATATGGTTGTTTTTGATAAGAAAATACAACTCAATTTCAAGAAATTCCTTTATCATGTTAAAATTCTGGTATCTCACAAAAGCAAAGGTAGCAATCTTTTTGCTCCTTTGCTTATATGGATAAAAGAGAAAAGACCCTATTCTAATAATTGAAGATTTTTCTGGTGTTTTTAAATTGCACTACTAATTTTGATATGACCTTTTATTCTACATAGCCTACAATTTTGGCAAATGCTGCCTCAAGAGTGCTCAGTAACAAATTATAGGGAATTTATTTCTGTGTGTCATTGACCCATAATCCTCAAGAGGTTTCAGAACAGGTAGCTTAAGGAAGGTTGTCTTCACTTATCTCAAGACTCTGTTTAAAAGGTTGTCTGATTCTTTATATAATATGATCTTTCAAACAATGCCTAGGGCCCTCTCATTTAGGAATTCTTATTGCAGACTTACATGTTTAAGTGAGTTAAGTCTCATTGCATTAAAAGGTCTTGAATAACTGAGTGGAAATAAAAGCTAAGCCTGGCTTGAGGGGACTGTGGGGTACCATTGAAAAGAAGCAGTTGAAACTTGGGAGAATTGTGAGATAATAAAATTCAGAGAACGCTTCTCCCCCTTTGTTTTTTCTTACTCAAGATCTTTATGTAGTTTATTGGTGTGTATTTCTTAATTTGAGTGTTCCTGCCTAGTTTTAAAATCCAGCATAAAAAACACTTTTATAATTTAATCCAGAACTAAATTGAACTGAAAGGGAATCTTCTTTATTTGGGATATTTGTAATTCTTTTCTCTACTCTTCTACTAGATCATACCAAAAAAAATCCAACTCCTTAGATGACCATCAGACTCTTGCAGTTTTACATATCTTCTGTTCATCTGCGTTATTATATAATCTCTTATGTTGCTGTTATGGTAAACAATGATAAGGGCATAAATTGGGTCATGATGTATCAAAAGATAAAATTCTACAAGTTTATATTGATTGAAGTAAACATCTTTATGAATCTTCTCTCTCCCCCCCCCAAAAAAAAATAAAAAGGTGGCTAAAAATTTAATTTAAAAGTAAAATCTGAGAATACCAAGTTTATAATTTCATTGTGTCAGTATTAATGTTTGTGTGAGCTGTGGGAAAATCATATATTTTGAGTTGAGGTTCACTATGACTATCTAGAGCTTTGATGGTTAGTTTTACATTCCTGGCAGTTGAAGGAACAAACAAAAGAAAAGATTTTTTTTCTATACAAACCCATTTTGAGGATGGCATATCTCTTTCCAAATTAGAAAAGGAACACTACCACATTGATTCTCAATACTCAACCCATAAAAGAAAGAAAACATCAGTAGCTGGTAAGGTTAGAGGCAGCTAGTTGGCTCAGTGGATATAGAGCACTGGGCCTGGAGTCAGTAATCCCTGAGTTCAGATTTAGCCTCAGACCCTTACTAGGTGTGATCTGGGGCAAGCCACTTCCTCTCTTTTCCTCAATCTAGAAGAGTTTCTTTGCCCAGAAAATTCCATGGACATTATTAGCATTCTGTGATTCACAGCATCAAGAAGAGTGGGACTTAACTGAACCAACAACTTTATTTTAAATTCTGACTCTTCCATGAAGTGTTTATTGACTTCTGGCTTCGTTCATCTCCTCTTTCTCTGGACTTCTATAGCCTTTAATATGCCACTTTATAGTGGACCACCTTAAGTTTTTATAATCTGCATGCTATATCATTTCTAGAACTGTAACTACACTAAGCACATGGACCCTAAAGAAATACTTCTTAGCACATTTTAAAAGTAATTAGTACAGCTTCATTTGCCTACATATTTCCAATGTAAAGTCTGTTGTACTTGCTGTTAGATAGGGTTATTGGAGTCAGTATTTAATCTCTTCCTTTGTGGGCCCTAGGTCCCACAAATAGAAAGACTGACACTTTGTTTTTGTCTTTCTTTTGGTTTTATATTGTACTTTAGGTATTGTAAGCATTTTAACAAATATTAAATAGTGCTGTACCTTAAAATTTTTTAAATGAAAGATTCAGTAATTTTTATTAAGCTATTCATAAAAGTAATTATCATCATGGTAGGCTTTTGTTTCTAAAAGACAAAACACTGAATAATCTTTTTTCTTTTTTTTTCCCTTTCTATCTCCTTCCCACCCCCCCACTCCCTTAAGAAACTTTGTAAATACCTTTATACAGTTTAAGAAGCCCATCATTGTAGCAGTAAATGGCCCTGCCATTGGACTTGGAGCATCCATATTGCCTCTTTGTGATGTAGTTTGGGCTAATGAAAAGGCTTGGTTTCAAACACCATATACTACATTTGGACAGAGTCCAGATGGATGTTCATCATTTATGTTCCCGAAGATAATGGGACTGGCATCTGTGAGTATCTTTATTGTATTATGCATTTGGAAATCATAAGAGATGTTCAGCCTGGCTACCTAATTAAAATATGAAGAATGTCACAGTTCTATGAGTTTCATTTGAGCTGTTTAGAAATCATTTTGTGTTTACTATTAGGTTTTGAGAGGGTTTTTTTTGGGGGGGGGTTCATAAATAATGGAAAAATTGATTGAGCATTTCTTGATCCCTTTGCATGGCTGGCCCTGAATTGGTACTGTGGTTTGCATAATAATATCACTTGTTTAATCAGTTTTACATAAAAAAGACTGACAAAACAGTAGTGGATTTTTTGTGGCAGTTTATTTTTTAAGTAAGGTCAAAATTAGACAGTAGTAAACTTGTGTGCCATTATTTGGTACTCTTTAGTTTTCATAATTGCAGACTTTCTTGGAGTAATTGAGCATGTAGATAAACTATACTGAAAGAGAAGGGAGAAATATCTTTAGAGGTTAGTTGATTCCCATTCTATGCCATGTCTGTTTTTCTATTTTAAAAGAATGCTCATTGGTTTTGAAAACTCTCCATGAAAAAATCTCTTGTACCTCTGCAGACTGGTAATTGTTTTTCAGCTTTTTATCTCCAGTAGGTATTTGCCTGATGTATTGAAGAAATAAGTTAACTTGCCCAGAAATAGAACTTGAGTTTCCTTATTCCAGTTAGGGGTTCCATTGGTCAGAGAACTTCCCAAAAGACAAAAAAAGCATTGTTTTCCTTACAGTTTCCTAAGCAGGATGTTTTTTTTGCAGTAAGTGGGGGGGGGGGGGTTTTTGGTTTTGATTTTTTTTTTTTTTTTTTTTTTTTTAGTGTCTTCTTAGGTTTTATTCATATGAATAATTCCCCATTATACAAGTCTGACAAGATAAAATTATTTTTATCCCACTCTTAATTATTTTCTATTCAACTAACATACTCTTCTAAATATCCTGATGAAAAAATATGAGCTGGTTTTGATTTTATGCCCTCTTATGAAGAAACTCAGAGATTACATTCCAGCCGATTAACCAGAAGGGTGGTGGGGACAGGAGGAAAAAATTAGAGACAGTTTTTTCTTTCCCGTCTTAGGTATTAAAGTAAAATTTATCAGATAATGATTCTCATGACCCAGTGCCTCAAATATTCTTTCTAACATTACCTATATATGCTGGGACCCAAATTTCATGTAAGCTATAAATTAATGGAATTATACTAATTTTATATTTTTTATAATTGTTATAATTAGCTTAGATATCATATGTTTAGAAATGAGCTCACTGGAGACAGAACCATTCATTCTAGAATATGTTTGAATAAACACAATGAAGTCTCCATTCTTCTTTCTCCCTCTCTTCCCTCACTTCCCCCCCAATTTTTAAACATTTTCTTTTAGAGTTCAAATTTCAAATTTTGTTTCTCCTTCCTTCCTCCCCTTCTCCATACCTGAGATCCATTTCTAATAGAATATATTTTTAGTTTGCCTGCATATGTTTGTTAAAATATTATGAACAACTTTTTTCTAAAAGTTCCTCATTTATATGAATTTCTGAAATTGTGTTAATGGTCTGTTTAAGTAGAAAAAAGCTTTATAAATACAGAAATGAGCATTGCCTCTGTATTTCAATAACACAGTAAAAAAAAAAACTCAGTTGTCCAGGACTTTCACCCACCTGGAAGAGCTGTAAACTGGACATAAAAATGTAACATTAAAAAAAAATTAATTTCAAACAAGCTAATATAATTGATCCATTCACCCAAAAGAAAGTTGTTTTCTTATTACATGTAATTGTTGTTCAAATCATATCCAGCTTACAATCATCAAAGGGAAAGGAAAAAAAAAAAAGGAAAGGACCAAAAGAAGAGGAAAAACTAGTCAACAACAAAACTAGAATGTCTATCATAAATAGAACACCCTTAGGGGGGGACTGCAGGAAAAAATACTAATCACAACAACTCTATAGTTTTAAGATAATCATTATTTCAATGTATAACATACTCATTATATTGTGGCAGAAAATCACTCATACTGAGGACTGAATTCTTGAGAAATGGGAATACATTCTATGTAAGTCTTTTTTACTAGGATAGTTAAAGTACATGATACCTTCAGAAAGATGTCCATTCTGGTTACAGTAAAAAATGTTATCATGTTTACCATAACATCACCCTCCCCAAACCAGTCATTTCAGATTACTGAGTCATTTATCGTACATTTTTTTCATTGAGAAATATTCAACAAATATCCCAATTACTCAGTTCATTAATCTACTTGATTTTCCTGAACTTTTATTTATTTTTATATTTATATAATGTATATTTTGTTTTTTTCACTCACAAAGATGGTTATAACCATAATCTTGCCAATCATTCACAAATAATCTCCCTTTATGTTCAAGAATTTTGAAATTCCTTTATTCAACAAAAATCTATTCCTTCTTTTGCCTTTGTTTACATAGCTCTACTCTTCATTCCTATTACAACCTCCAGTCTTTTGAGCCCTCAGTTCTTTCCCAGTGTTCCTCTTCTCCCCATCTTGAATCATTCGTGAACACTACTTCAACTCTACATTTATCTTTCTCTCTTGAATCCCTAACCTTCATATCACAGCAGTGATTACACACAGGCAAGCCTTAACCTTGGATCACTCCAACTATTCATCCCTTCACTTGTGCGTATATGCTTCTGAATGAAGGTGTGGAAAATCTCACAGCTGTTCTGACTGGAGTCATTATGAATGTATGTTACCTGATCTCAATGGGGTCCTCACTGCTGCTAGGCAATCCTTATATACTTGCCTTATCAGCTCACTGTCCCAATCTCCACAGCAGCTTTTCCAAACTTTTTCATTCCATCTCATCTCAAGCCTCCCATGGCTACGCTTAGCACCAATTCTATCATCTGAGACCTGTGTCTTGTATTTTATAGGAAAAAATTGAAATGGTTTGCCAAGAATTCCCTCTTCCTTTTCCCCTGTCCCTCAGGTGCTTTCTTCCATTTTCACCTCTAACTCGTGTCTTAAATGAAGAGGTGCACTTATTCGTCACCAAGGCAAACCCCTCTGCTTGTTCTAGACCTGGACTCCTCCAGGAGATTTCCACTCTTGTCATTGCCTCTTGCATTCACTTTTAATCTCTCCTATCCATTCTCTTCCCTCCTCCCTCCCCTCCCCCCCCCCCCCATGCTTTAAGCACCCTCCATTTTTCTGTCATCTTACCTCTCAACCTGTTTTGGTCTAATTTACCGCCTCATTTCAACAAAATTGCTCTCTACAGAGTTACAAATGATCTACTTAGTAAATCTAATCATCTTTTCCTTAAGCCCTCATTATCCTCAACCTCTCTAGCCTTTGACACTGTTGATCACTCTCTCTTCCTTAGAACTCACCTTTCTCTAGCTTTCCAGGACTGCTTCTCCCCCACCTGTCTGGCAGTTCTTTGTCTCTGGGGGCTCCTCTTCTAGATTACTCCAGGGCTTGAGGTGTCCTTCAGGGTTCTTTCCTGGGACTTCTCATCTCCCTCTGTACTGCTTTACTTGATGATCTCATTAGTTCCCATGGATTTACTTACACATCTCTTTGCTGATGATTTTCACTTCTATTTGTCTGGTCCTGGTCTCTTTACTGGTCTCTAATTGTATCTACAACTACCTTTCAGGCATCTTGAACTGTATATCTTAAACTTAACATTTCCAAAACAGAACTCATTACCTTCCCTGTTATGGGAGAGATTATGTGTAGGAGTGTCCCATCCCGATACTTCTGACCCTGAACTAGGAATCATCTTGGATTTCTGGCTGTCTCCTCTCTCTGATCCCTACCTTTTACCCCTTTACCTTCCCTCCCCCATCTGAGATATTGCCAAGATCTATTGTTTTCACCTTGACAGCATCTCTTGAATAGACCTTTTCCTTTCTGATATTCTCGTCTTTCAAGTTCGTGACCTCAAACCTAGACCATGGCAGTAGCTTGTTGGTGGATCTGCTTACTTCAAACCATTCTGCATTCAGGCAATAAAAGTGATTTTCCTATTGCACATTCTGATTATATTACGAGCATGCACACTCTTTGACCCTCCTGTTGCCTCCACGCGCAAATATAAATGTTCCCATTATCATTCATAGTCTAGTTTTTCTCTTGCTTTTCTACATCTTACTCTGTTGTATATATACAGTACATTCATCTTAGCTCTGGGCACATTTTCTGTCTTCTGCTTCAAACTACTGATTATCTTGGCTTCCATTAAATTCAGACTTCTACAGGACATGTCCTGTCCCCCAGTTTTAGTACTTTCTCTCTTATGTTCCTTATTTACTATTAATCCTGTATGTTATTTTCTCTGTATACATTTGTTTGCATGCTGTCTTCCCCCATTTTATTGTTAAGCTTCCTGAGATTAAGGACTTTTATACCAGCAATACTTTCACACATAGTAAATGCATAATAAATGTTTATTGATTGTAGGGATTGAGAATCTGAGGTTATCTTCATGTAGGTGAGGCTCTTAGAGCATCAGAGCACTTAAGGGAGGTAGGACATTCATATATTGAAGAGAGTCTTAAAGAAGTGGCATGTGGAATACAAGATTGAACAAATAACAAGTAGGCAAGTTTGGCTGCTAGCATTGAGGGTGTGATGAGAAGGCCGGAGATAACTGAGATTCACCAATAATAAATTGAAGTGTCTTATTTCACCTTGAGCTAATTAATAGGGATCTACTGAAACTTCCTGAGTAGAGGAGTAAAAATGTCATCACTGTACTTCAAGAAAGACTGTTTTTGTCATTTGTCTAAAAAATAGATTGGAGGGAGGTAGAAGTTGAAAACAGGGATCCCAATCAGTAAAGTATTATATTTTTCCTTTCAAGTGCTGATAGCCTGGAAAGCATGGTTGCCAAGTAAGTGGAGAGAAGAGGGAAACTTTTGCAAGAGCCTTTTAGTTAATACTGTTGCATATCTTCTGTCAGTGTGTTAGACTAATTGGTACAGGTTAAATTTTTTTGTCTTCTAATCTGAGAAGCATTTTTTGAATTGATTTTTGTCATACTGCTGATTGAACTTGCAGTCTACTAAAACATTTAGGTCTTTCTCACACGAACCACATTTTAACCAGATCTCTTACATATAATTTCTGGATAGTTGTTTTTCTTGAGCCCAATTGCATAAATTGATAGTTACCACCTTCAGTCCTCTCCACATTTCCCCAAAAAAACTTCTTAACAATTGACAAGTAATGATATTTGAGTTTTCAATGTTGTTCATAAATTTTAACTTATCTCCACATACTATACATTTTTGATCCTTCTACATGAGAAGCTAGCAATATGTTGTTAAATATGTGTCAGGTTTAAGACAGGAAAGCCCAAAGTTTATAGACTGTTTAGATCACATAAATAATTTTTTTAAAAAATAATTCTTCCCGGGGAGGAGGGACCACAAACAGTGTTGTAAAATTTATTATTATAATAGACATGAAACTAATTGTGAATGATGAAACAATATCAGAGTCTGATGTGAACAAGCACATCTTCATTTAACTCTAGCATGGGTTATAACCAAAGATTAACTAAAATTTAGTTGTTATGAAGAACAATTAACAACAACTTCCATCTAATCGATTCAAATCAACCATCAAGTTACTGGCTCCAGATATCACTTTTTCTACAGAAATTTAGCCTTTTAAAAATAGTTATAACAACTAGTAGGTGAGAAGAGTTTAGAGTCCCCGTTGATCAACAAGCAAATTTACTTCTGGGGAGAAGCAGGGCAGAAGACTGCGTTTTATTGCCTTCTGAAACACTCAAAATTAGTAGAGTCATCATAGGGCTGTTATCAGTGAGATGTATGGTGCCTCCAAAGAGATTGGTTTGATAATACATAGACTTAAAACAAAATAAATGGAAAATAGCCACAGTTTTTTGTTTCAGGTGTGTTTCTGTTTTGTTTTTAAATGATTTATGATCGAAAGTCTTAGAATACTACAATATGAAAGAATTTGGTGTCCT
Source organism: Myrmecobius fasciatus (assembly GCA_023553655.1). Classification (NCBI taxonomy): domain Eukaryota; kingdom Metazoa; phylum Chordata; class Mammalia; order Dasyuromorphia; family Myrmecobiidae; genus Myrmecobius; species Myrmecobius fasciatus. The sequence continues at coordinate 9,277 of JAJPUD010015683.1, read as the reverse complement.
TTTAGGGCAATAGAGATGCACATAATAGGAAACCAGTAGGTCCCAACATATTTCCAATGATGGACTGTAAGTATAAAGTATTGATTAAAAAAAAATAAGAAATTATATTCCATAAAGGAGGTAGGCTGCTCATGTAGGAAGCACAAGCTTCCTACAGCCCACTGCAGCACTGATATTCACAGAAAATAAAAAAAAAAAATACAGAGGAAAGTTTCTAGCTGATTAGCTTAGGTTCTCAAAAAATCTATGGGAGTACATGGACAGAGTCTTACAGGAACAGATAAATTGAAATTTGTACTCTTGGAAATGAATACTCATCAATAAATTCATGTATCCATTGATGTATTCAGACTTGTAGCCACCATTACTGTCAGTCAAATACTGTCCACTAAACATACAAAAAGAATGAAACAACCCTTTTCCATAAGGAACATGTTATAACTGGAGGAGAAGAGAAACTTGAAGTAGCAACTTTTAGGAATCAGGAAAGGCTCCTTATAGAAGGTAGTGCTTACACTGAGCCTTGACAAAAATTTGGGTTTTTTAGAAGTAGAATTGACGCGCCCTTGGGTACAGGTGATAAAATGGGAATTGTGTTTTAGACGTGACAAAAAAAAAGCCAATCTTGTAAGCTCACCGAGTATGTGGAGGGGACTAACATAAAATCCTGAAAATAAGAGTTGTTTCCAGATTAGGAATAGCATTAAAAGTCCAATGGTAGAGTCCCCTAGATGTGAGAGTGAACCAGCAATGTATATCAAATAGAGAGTATATGCATGGTCCATTTTGAAGAAATATCAAGCAGTTGTGCAGAGAATATAATTATCCCTTCCCCCCATTCCCTCCATATTAGAGAATTCTGAATTATTGTGTTATTAAAAGATATGGTAGGTGGAGGGGTGTGTGTGTGTGTGTAAATGCATGTCTGAGTTTGTAAACTTGAATCAAGGAGAGCATATTAATAGACTTCTGCAGTAACCTAAACTAAAGGTACTTGGAAGTCTGCTATCTTTTTCAGATATCATGGATTATGGTAATTAGTAAATTGTTTCTAACTGCCATAATGTACCATGGATGCAGCAAGTACAAGCCAAACCACATAATATGAATGCAACAATAAGTTAATGATAGTGTTGCCATTTGGGAGAAAAATTACCTAAAAATTGTCTTGGTGTACTCATAATCTCCTTCCATATATCCATTCATAAGCCCATCTTTTCTATATTTTATGGGAAATCAGGGTCATTACAGTCTAAATTCCAGAAAATATTTCAGTTTGTAGATTTTTAAAAAATATGTATTATATACATATACACACTCACAACTGACTTACCAACAGAATAACTGACTAAGGAGAACACTTGGCACTTGTTCTTTCATAAAAACAGTGAATTTTTTTCTAGGGCATTTGCTCATTTAAGGTCCTGATAATCATGTGTTTTCAATTTCTGTTTCAATTGCTGATATTTTTTTTATTTATTATTATTATTTAATTTTTTTTTTTAGCATTTTTTTGTCTGGGCCCCTTTTGCCCTGTGATATAGCCTATAGATTCCTTGTCAGTATAATACTTTGCAATATATAAGATGCCTAAGATTTCAAAGGAAGCCAGTTATCCAAATAATTTTTGTTCAGTTCACCAACCACTTGTTAAGAAACAGCATTAGCTGCATTACACTTACCCATAAAACAAAAAATAACACTACATATAAAATAAATCATCTTTGGTTTTTGTTAAGTAGTCTTTTGTTTTATGATAGGTTAAAGGGTTTATTACCTTGATCTTTTGTATATTTAGCTAACTGGTTCCATTTTATTGAGTTATTCATTCCTTCATGTCACTTGTGATGAGAAATAGATTCAAAGGGGACTTGAAGACAGGTAATTAATTGCTTTGTACTTAATTTAAATGATTCAAAAAATTTTTAAACTTCAGTATAATATTTTGCTGTTTACAATTTAGTAGATTTTAGAGGTTGTAATCAGTTCATTGAGAATACCACCCCAAACACATACTTGTGATACCTTGCAACAAAAGAAGAGATCCTCTGAGCTGTGAAATTAGAAATGAAGCAGCTTCCTTTAGTTTAGAAAATAGTCAGACTTTTCATTAACTATATGATGTTAATGAAATATGCCAAGTTTTCAAATGTAAAGCAAATCAGCTTTTGAAACATTACCTAGTTGAAAGTATTCTTTCTTGTCAGAAGGAACTTTTTAATGTACTGTATCATCAATTGAATGTTTTTCAACTGCTTATCCATTATTGTCTCAAATGATTTGGTTTTGTATTTGGTAAAATAATTCTGGTGATGGCTGTTTGGTTCAGATGCTAGAAAATGTCACCCCAAGAATTTATATAAAGGACAAGCATTTTCTTAAAATTCACCTTTGGTTTGGATTTTCTGAGGAGTATATATTTTGGTTTGATTCATTACCACTCAATCCTCCATTTCATTTCATATCAGACCTAACTTTTCTTTCCCTTAGGCAAATGAAATGTTATTCAGTGGAAGGAAGTTGACTGCGCAGGAGGCTTGTGCCAAAGGACTAGTCTCTCAAGTGTTTTGGCCGGGGACATTCACACAGGAAGTAATGGTTCGAATTAAGGAACTTGTCACATGTAATTCAGTTGTAAGTTTGTTTTCTTACATATGATATTTTATTCTTAGGACTTATGGCACTTTCCTTAAAAGAGCTCAGAATCCTATTTCAAAAGCTTGAATTAATACCTTCTAAATACTAACTTTTCCAAAGGGGGGAGAAGTACTTTCAATAAGTATGCTATTATTTTTACTTTTTTTTTTTATATGCATCACTTTTCTATTACAAATCCCACCCTGATTGATGCCTTATCATTATGATTCTGATTGTCACAGGTTATACTGACAAGAAAGCAGGGCCAGTGACTGCTTGGCTATTATAAAAGCCCCAGCCTGTGGCCTGGTTGACTGCAGGATTATTAATTTTTTGGTCACAACAATTCTCAAATACTACCTGATAATTCTTAAAAGGGTAGTAATCTATGTCCATGAAAATTATTTCCATATTGAAGTGCGTTAAAGCAATTACAACAGAACAACACTTGCATTCAAATTTAAAACAAGATTAGAAGCCATAACCAAGAATTGACACCTTCTAGTTCTTTGTTCTAATTAGTATTTCTGTCCCAATTTCAGTATAAAATTTCTTCTAGTCATTTGAGAAAGAGACAGGAATCTTAGAATTTGACATGAAAATGGAAACCAGCATAGGGACAATTTTTTTTAAAAATGCTTTTTCATGAGTCTTCACAGATGTAATAGAACTTATAATAATCTTCCTTGTTAACAATTTACTATTTGACTCGAGCTCTAAAGTGTCTGATAGTTGATTCCTTTGTATGTTATTGTCCCATCTATTATTTTAAAATCATTTTCCCAAATGACAGTGCCCTAAACCATCTTTGAGTATAAGAATGATGCACACTCATAGTTCAAGATTATCTGTTTCTTAATATTGATCTGCTTATAAAATTTCAAATTGTGCTAAATCACACTCATTCATTCTTTTAACGGTAAAATAAGTTATAAACAAGAAGCAAAATAAAATTATTTTTCCCTAAGTCTCAAGACATTTGTATCATATAATCATTGAAAAAGATTTGAATGCCCCTTCTTAAGACAAATGAAAATCCATCCTATTTCTAAAAACCATGAAAGTGTTTTTTGATTCAGGAGACACTTTCAGTCAACAAGGACATATTCAGATTTTTCATCACTTGAAGTGATTAATACAAAATTAGTTCAAAAGATTAGGACAATATATGCATTAGGACAATAAATGCATTTCACAATGCATTTATTCAATGAGCTGTACATAAGTGATGCTCTGCAGAATTTACAAGGTTTCATTTCAGTCCAGAGCAACCATAGCATTATATTTGAGATTTGTATTCATTTTCTATTATGATATAGTGGCATTGTAGGCAGAACCATACTGGGAGCCTAAAACTTTTTTCATAGTTTGATAGCTATCTTGAAATTGTTTGTAATATAAAAATACGGAATATTCTGTTCTGTTTTGACATTTGTCTACATGCATTATGAGGAATTTTCCTAGGTACTTTTGTGAAATGAACTTTTTTTTTTAATTACTTCATATTTTGTCATATTTTGTCCATGTCAGTTCAGGAAGTTAAGCAGTGATACACTTGTTCCCCATTATTGATAGAATGTTATTCTTTGACCTAGGTACTTGAAGAATCCAAAGCTCTAGTACGCAGTATCATGAAGGTGGATTTAGAGCAAGCAAATGAAAAGGAATGTGATGTTTTGAAGAAAATCTGGGGTTCTGCCCAAGGAATGGACTCCATGTTGAAATACTTGCAAAGGAAAATTGATGAATTTTGATTGGCAAAAATGACACTGGAACTGTGTTTAGTGGGACATCAGTGGCTCAGCGATGCCATAACTCATTTAAAATCCAGAAACAAGTTTACTCATAGCTTAAAAAAAAAAAAAAAAGCTTGGAAGTAAGACTGGAAAAGTTCAAGCTTTTACCATTAAGGAGTATTTTAAAGTACTGTATCCTTTAAAAGAAAAAAGGGCAAACAAAGCGCCTTTATCCCAATATAATTATTTTATATGAAATAAGTGTACACACACAAACTGAAAAGTTATAATGTTGAGCACCAGACAGTTCTTTGAATCTCTTCATTTTTTATTGTCTTTGGCTAGTACTGTATAAAGAAGAAAGGATTGAATGGTGTTTGTTTTCTGGGTGGCAGGAAAAATCTAGAATAATGTTTGTTTTCCTCATTTTTTTCCCCTAGAATACAGTCAAAACGGGTATGAGCCAGCGCACCCCACCCCCCACTCCCCATTTGCCCACCTACTAAATCAGTAAGGTCAGACATGTTGTGAGTTTTTCTCCCAGAAGGTGCAGATACCTCAGAGGATGGAATTTGTAAATCAAAATAAGTCTTAGGCTTTAGTTTACACCCCTCTAATGAGAAGTCAAATGATGAACATATCTCCAAAACTGAATGTGTGCTCAGGATTTATGCTCAGTAAACCCTTTTTTTGAAGACAAGTCTAATTCTTACCCAGTTAGCATGAAGAAACCACTGTCTCTAGAAGAAAGCTTGTTTTGCAGTATTAGTGAATCACTGAATATCTTATGTATGGATATCTAAGTTATAAGTTAGTCTTAGTGGGTTTCAAAGTAATTAGTTTTCCTGACTTTTTTGAAGAATAACTACATAAGTGCTTCTTGTTACTGGGTGAGAATACTACTTTATATACAGTTTTGTTTTTCTATTTGCAGTTTTAATTGATGTATTACACCAAAAACACAAAAACAAAGAAAAAAAACCACCATTTTATGTTCATAAAATGTAATTTCTAGGTTCACTTAGAATATATTTTATTTAATAAGTTAAAATTCTTTTGGCACACTATTAAATACAGAAACTCCTTTCAAAAAACTACCTTATATTAGACATGTAATGCTTTTTATGTATACACTATATACTGTATACAGTATGGTGTACAAGAGTGCCCTGTGTAAATAGACATATTTTGCATTCCTTTCAGGAGTGGTTACTGATTCCTGACTACAGATGCCTATTATTAGTTGGGCATCTGTGCTTGCAACGTATTGAATGTATGAAGAATGAAATAAAATCAAACCTTATTTTTGTACAGTTTTGAAGTTTGTACTTGGAACTGACCACCTCCCCTTCCTTGTGGAGAGCTGTACAGTGTGTAAATCTGCCTTTACCTTGGATTGGTACAGTATTTTTGCATCTGTGGGACCTACTTTTTTTGTTCAGTAGTTGAACTATATATAAACTGTACAATCTGTAAAGTTTTTATAGAATAAATATTCAGCTGTGAAAACTGGTTAAAATAAAACTAATATTTCTTAACACATTCTAAATTTCTCTGCTGTCGTCCAGTTTTTGGGGGGTTTTTGGGGGGGGTTGAGTTTTTATCTTTAAAGAGTTCTCTGATCAGTTTTTAATCCTTTTAGAAGCTTTTTTGGGAATTTTATCCCTTACTAGTTAGGTATAGTAAGATTTTTTTTTCCTTCCTGTGACTGCATTTGTCCACCGGTTTTCTTTTTTTTTTTCGTGCACATTTTCATACAATAGCATAATAACTAACTAAAAGTATGGGCTGTTTCCTACTGAAATCATCAAATATATACTCAATTATTAGATATGTAGATTTTAATATCAGTGTAGGTCTTCCAGGTAATTTAGCTGCCCTTTCTATCTCCTAGGGACTTTCTTTCTCTACTCTTCATCAGCTGTTTTTTCTTTTCCTTCTCTGGTCCATCACTATCAAAAGTGCTCAGCCCCTTTTGGAGTTGACTTTTTACCCAACTTTCACTTGACTCCAAGAAGCTTTAGCATGCGCAGTACAATTGTCTTTGCAGACAGGCTCAACCACCACAAGGGAGCTAACAGGCTTCAGACTTGCTGGTGAGTTAGGGGCATGACCCCACCACCCCCATCCCACCCCCAAGCATGTGAAACTCTCACAGCTTGGGCACTCAGGGGAGATGCTAAGGTCATGCACTGCATCCCTGACTCTTGTCTTGCTGCTGGACTTCAATGACTGGAAGAGACTGATAGGCTGCACCTGCACCTGCACCTCACATCCAGTTCACCTACAAGACATCACTTTATGATGTTATTGGTCCTCTGAAACAACAAACAACACATCATTCTGTGCTAGGAATTGCTGAGGTAATCAGAGTCTTGCAGTTATTGTCCTTGTAAGGGCTTTTGTCTCAGAGTTCGATTTATTTGAACTCTTAATTTTAGAGGTAATATGATATTTAACTGAAAGAAATATGTAGTCCCAAGCTTGCTATTATGTGATCTTGAGAAAAAAACTTCCACAATCTTCAGTTTCTTCATTTGTAAAATGAAGGAGTTAAACTAATTTATTTCTAAGGCTCTTCAAAGTTTGGCCAAAAAAAAATGACATTTGTATTGGATGTTTTGTTTGCTTTCTAATGTTATATGGGGGGGGGGGGGGACTGGAGCTGAAATGGGTAGATACTGTTTTAAAGTGAGATTACAAGTAATAATATTTGGAAAGCTATACAAATGAGAACTTCAAAATTGTTATCTCCTATGTTTTTCCTTACTCTTTATAAACTAGGAAAAATGCTTAAGAGAGAAAAGGGAAATAAATAAACTCAAGCCTCAGATGCTTAGCTGAGTCTTACCTGAAATCAAAATCTATCTTGGCTAGTTGTTAATGCTTACTCCAGTATAAAATCTCTCATTTTTTATTACTACTTCTATGAAAAGATAGAAATTCTGTTCATGGTGTTTGCTGAATTGTTTTTCTTCCTTCTGACTACTAGCATTAACACTTTCACAATTGCATTCTTTTCTAGGAAGCATTTGGCTTAGCACTCAGAGGAAATGTAACCTGCCTACCAATTTAATTTGACAAAGCTAGAGCCAATATTTTCTTATTAGTAAAGATATTGGCATGATTTTGTACTACTAAGTTACAGAGGAAACAGATTTTTAAAAATAGTCTTAAGCCCTTTTTGAGAATGTTCTCTATGTCAGGAGGTGCTAATATTACCTTTAAAGCATTAATTTAACTGTTAGTCTACTTAATGTGTTAATAATCAATGTTGCTATGAGAACTGAAACACATCTGTATTTATGATCTTTTTAGAAATGAAACCGGAGCACAAAGTTGCAGGCAAGTGATAGAATGTCCTGGGAGAGGTAAATAAAATATTTGGTTTTATCATGTACCCACATTATTTGGTTGTCTCACCAAGATGTACTCATGTTGAGGATAAAGATACCATCACAAAAGATAATAGAACTAGAAAATACATTAGGATTTGTAATCAAAATAAGACAGTTTTGCAAATTCAAAATTCTCATCCCTATATTGAATGAGTTCTTACATCAAGAAGAGTCTCAAGTTACCACATATGGCAAACTAAACTATTTTGTACCCTCAAATAAAATTGATTGCATGGGCAAGAAATGATTGATTGCCAATTCATAAATTTCGGAATTATCTAATTTGAGTAATCAGATCATGTACTGGATTATGCAAACTCTTAATGTCCACTTGAAGGAAAATATAGGACAATTCAATTACAACAGTTTTAACCCAATTTGGTGAAACTACTCAAGAGTGAGATGGAGTGGGATGATGTTAATCATCCCCAAAAAACACCAAAACAATCTAGAAGCCATCTTAGCCAGCAAGTATGATCTACTTTCCAAAAAAAAAAAAAATATATATATGCAAGAGCATATCTGGTTTTGTGTATATGCTTCATTTGTAAGACATTTCAGAAAAGAATAATGGAAAATTATATGTCATCTCAACAACTGGCAGTTAAAAGCTTTGAGAGACATGCATCAGAACATTTGTTGACAAAAGTACAAAACAAGAAAGCAAAATGAGGTATAGCAAAGCCACCACATTTGGATTCCACCCCTTTTTGTACATAACAGCCTTGTGTGAGAACATGTAATGCATTCAAAATGATGCCAGAGAAATTGAACCTGACCCTAATATATTCAAAAGTAAATCATGCTGGAGGCACATTTTAAATGTAGTGTTCACGTAGCTGAACTAGTGACTACAATGAAAAGAAGCACATTTGTCTTACTGAGACTTATATGAATATGGAAGTGTACGTCTTTAAAAAAAATGATGGGAGATGGTCAGGATATTATATACTTTAACTGGACGTGTATATGAGGAAATTTGGAACCAAAACAGGGAGCATTTGAGTAACTAATAGAAACAGTGTAATGACTAGACTACGGGTCACCAACCTAGCATAGACATAATAAAATAGCAATGTGGGACTTCATTTGGACAGGTGCTGAAACTTGTTTCCTGACTTGTCATAATAAAGTCATCCTTCAAAAGGTAGCGGAACCAACAGGACATTCTATTCACCCTTTGATACTGGCCAGGAACAAGGAACTAGGTTCTAGGAAAAAAGTGATGGAAGTTAGGGGAATATAGATACAGGGAAGAAGACCCTGCAGTTTAGGAGATTGGGGGGTGGAGAGAAAGATGAGTGGCAATATTAAGGAAAAGATTTTCAAAAGAAGGGATAAGAGTAGATTGGATTTGACAACAATAACTGATGAAGACAGACTAGTCCGTTTTTATTTTGCTTTCCCTGCCAAGAATAATGCATCCTTGGGCAATGAGAACTTCAAACCTATTATTCTTTCCTTTTACTCTATGCCCATGGTATTTTACAAGACTGAAAGAGAGGG